>WYDI02009652.1:9327-25005 GCA_009867235.2 Psittacus erithacus
CTTGGCATGGTTAAACTTCATAAGGTTGGCATCAGCCCACCTCACAAGCATGTCAAGGTCCCTCTGGATGGCATTCCATCCCTCCAGCCTATCAACCGAACCACACAGCTTGGTGTCATCATCAAACTTGCTGAGGGCACACTCAATCCCACTGTCCACGTCACCGACAAAGATGTTGAACAAGACCGGTACCAACACTGATCCCTGAGGGACACCACTCGTTACTTTCATTATTCTTTCAAGGGATGAGAATGTTCGGGAAAAACAACCAAGCGGGGACAGTAGCACTGTGCAAACATTTCAACACAGCAGAAAAATATGATTCAGAGAAAAAAAAAGAAAAAAACCCTGGTTGTTATAATTCTGGTTTACAGTGCATTTTTCTTTGGTTTTATATAATGGCAGAAAAATACTAAAAAAAAGGAAAAACTATTCTAACTTTAGGCTGCAGATCAAAATAATTTTCATGACTTAAGTAAAGCTGGTAAAGCTGACATAGAGATAAGCACTGATTCAGAAAGAGGAAGAATATACTTTCTAAACTGCAGTTTTACCAGACCAGGGACACTATCCGCACACATATTTCAAGTTCAGCTCCCAAATAAGTCCTTAGAATTTAAATGTGATGTTTAAGTTTTATATAAGACTTCATTGCTACTGAAAGGGGTACTATTATTGCCAATCCCGTTCCCAGCCACATATTCCCATTCCTTCCATTGCTCTGGATTTATTATTTGTAGAACCCTGCAGTGAGCCATTTCAGTTTGCTTAATCAGCAGAAAAGTAGATGCAATGGTGGGGTTAGACTCTGCAGCCACAAACAGTGGAGGGAAGGAGGGAGATTACCCCTTTCAACAGTGAGGGGCAGTTCAATCTGTTCAAATTGTCTGTATGCCCTCATTTTCCCAAAGTCACCATTACAAAAAGAAAATTACATACAAATATTGACCAGTTCTCTGGACTTCCTGTGTTTTAACTTCAAAGTGCTTCTCACTGATCTACGATGTTTTGACTAAGATTAGTTCCTTGCATTCCTGTGAGCAAAATGAACCTTTTAGCACTTGGCCTGTTCTTTTTTTTCTCTCTGAGAGTTTGCATTAAAGACAAAACAAAACCATTAACCACAAACCCCACAATATATCTGCAGCAAACACTTGGATTTATGTATGCATTTGTTTAGGAAAACTTGGACAGTGATGAGTGGACAGCATAGAGTACCACCAGCATTTCAAATTGCACCCAAAACCTGATACTGATGTTTTTCTGAACGAATACTATGCTCTCTTTTTAAGGGCTGAGCCACGTGGCTGTACAGGGCAGAAATCTTGACGTGCAGCTGTCTGAATAATGTAAAATATAGCAAAAAAAAGTGATGCTGTGTAACTGATGTATAATAATTACAAGTTCTCTTTAATATTGCTTCTATTTGCAAAGATTTGTAAAGCAAATGCTATAAGAAGCAATTTCTTTGAAAGGTAAGGTTGTCATTCCTGCTTGTCCTCAGTTGTTTGGTTTTTTGTTTAATTAAAAAAGTCATCTACATACATGTTTACATGATTCTGTTCTTAGTGGTAAAATGATGAATGTTTGTGTAATTGTCCAACATTTAAATATTTCTATTTTGTATAGTTTCTATAAGCACTTGAAATCAATGTAAATTATTTAAGGGAAAAATAAGTTCTAGTGTGGAACAGCCAGGCTTGTCCTGTAATAAATTCAAACTCGTAAGCTGTTCTGTATTTATTGTCAAAGGTTGTCAAAGTTTTTAGGATTGGAGCCTTGGACTAAACAGCTCTGTAGATTTGTATACAGTATCTGAACTGTTCTTCACCTACTTTCACATGTAACCTATTCAAATGGGATCCTGATCTTGGTTTGGATGCTTCTAGGGGATAGAAATTGAAAAATTAATTTCTTTATACTTACCTAATAAAGATGTTTCCCCCAGACATTTAGTAAAGAATTAAAATATTACGTATTTCCACTCACTCAGACACGTTCCGATAAAATACTCTTATTACAGCAAATGACCAAAAGCTGTTTTCCTTACTTTTTTTGTGTGTGGAAAAGAATGGTAGTAATTTCACAGATCTGGCAGGTTCCCCCGCCCCGTCCCAGTCCAGTAACTTTGGTAGAAGTGTGGCATCCCCTAGCGTTCATTTGTAGGTTATGACACTGGGAAAAAAATGCCGGCAAATAATCGCCCACCTCTAGCAAACGCTATTCAGAACAGTTTTCACTGTAGGATTCAATACTCATTTTCACATCAAGATTTTAGCGAAGACACTTCACTGATTTGCCTGAGAAAGATTAAAAAAGCCTGAGGGTGAAGTTTTCCTCAAGGGACACAGCTATCTCTCTATCATAGCAGTATGTAGAGAAGCAGAGTGTGTTTGAACTGGTTAGTGTCAACTTCAAGGCTATGGATGAGCCATCCTGTGCTGATCTGCGTGGCTCTTGTATCAGCCGTCACCCTTCTGGGCCTCCAGCAGAACTCTACCCTGTAGTTTTTGATGCTTTCTTAGTGAGGCAATCATGGAACAATTTGTCCTACACTTCAATGGAAAAGAAGAGCTCGAATACCTCCCATTATGCTACAGCATTATCTTCCTCTAGCCACATCAAATGCCTCAAGTGTAAGTGCAATCCAAGGAAGACAAACAGGCAAATGCAAAGCGTTTGAAATCTTTTCTTAATCTCAGTCCAGACATGTTTTTGCCCTGTAATTTACAGTTAAATGTCTAGTGTTATGTAAACAAATCTTAGTAAGCATGGACAAAAGGACAAAGGCTAGAAGCAAAATGGTTCTTGTATGGTGATAGCAGCAAAGAAAAAACTAAGGCAACTAGAACTCCTCTATAGAATGCACGTGGCAACCACTACCAGAGGACACCCACATAATCCCAATAAATATACATTCAAAAAAGCTCAACATACCCCAGACAACACTTTCTGGAGAAAAGGAAGGCATATGGGCCTTCAAAACACATCTCTAATTTCATCACAAATTATGACCAGATACATCTTACAAAGAGATTCCTTCATAAATGCCTCATTAATCTCACTAGTAAAATAGTTCTATGTGGTTACCATGTAACAGGAAAGAACAGTATTTTTCAGAACAGACTAATCTTATGAACTGTAAGTAAAGGAAGAAATCTTATGAACAGACTAATCTTATGAATCTGTAACCAAAGGAAGAAAGAAAGATAAAGCAGGTGCAGAGCATTTCTCTGTGACTAAAACCATTATAAAACTCCTTACAAAACTCTAACATACATACAGTGGAAGCCATGATGAACACATCTTGTACCATACTCCACTGATTAATACGTTTTAAATATACATACAGCTAAATCACAGAAGCATAAAGTCACGTAGCACTACATACATTAATTTCTTCTTTAACAATCCTAAGTGTACACCTTACATTATTCCAGCCACTGAAATACAGACTACACCTTTCACTGTTTGTATACGCACATGATCAGGAAACATTTCTTCCCAACATTAATATCTCACTGGCTGTTTAATAGAGTAAGGTTTTAGCTGGGAGAAACCAACTTGGTAACAGATTTTGCAGGAAAAAAAAGGAAAGGAACAGAAGAGAAATAAGGCTAAGTTTAAACTGTTCAGTCTTGCTTTCTCATATTGTTACAGTGGCAAGAGATCTGATTCTGGACAGAAAAGTGAAAAACAGATTCTTCAGTATTTTTTCCGTATTTGCTTTCGTGGGTTTAGGTTATAAAAGTTATATTCACAAGAACACTAATTCTCTATAGTTTCTACTTACTAATTCTCAATTTTTCTTTAAAGTTTAATTGGTGTAACCATTGCACAGAAGAGAGATGATGCTGTTATTTACGGAGAGTAAGAACAGATGCTTCTACAGAATATATTATTGGCCAACAGCTGTGATGAATATTCCCTGTTATAAGATAAAAGCTAACAAGGGGAGAAAAAACCCTGAGAAGGATATCAGGCTTTTTGTGTATCTGCACTTAGCTATTATTATCTTCACTGGCCAGGCTTGATTGACAAATTGCATGTGTGTGATATCAACCTCATAGTTTGCAACAGTCACACGTAAGCTTTCAATTTGTAATATGAATATAGTCAGGATATAACCAGGATAAAATTTCTCCTCTCAATTCCTTTTTAAAGTTTGGTGGTTTACTGCATTTTTAGGAGTGAAAAAGGTCAACAATGGATTAAATCTTTTTCAAATTGTTCTATCCTATTTTAGAAGACTTGCTGCTAGGTTATTCCACAGCTAAGCAATACCAGAGTAATACATTGACACACAACTACAGAGACACTAGCTCAGGAAATTTCCAAGAAAGCATAATAAAGAATCATAGAATGGTTTGGGTTGGAAAGGACCTTAAGATCAGCTAGTTCCAACCCCCCTGCCATGGGCTGCAATGTCTCACACTAGACTTAGGTAGAACAATCCATAGGGTTTATCCACCCAGATTAAAGGTAAAGAAACATCAGATTTAAAAAAAAAAAAAAAAAAAGAAGGTGGTTTATTTTCAGTTTCAGTCTTTTCTAGTCATTAGTTTTTTCCTTGACAGGCTACTTAACATATTAATGCATGAATTAAATATTAGTCTTTGCATTACAGGGCTATCCATTTAAATGTCACATTAATAGCTTATTACATAAAACCCTAGGGTGACATCCAAGCCCTGTTATCTCCAGTGAGTCCACAGTTTCACCCAGGACATTCATCTGGTTTTTTCAATACATGGAAATTATCATCTTTCAAGGACAATAAAATATCTCCTAAGCAAATTAAAAATTACTAATGTATCTAAGCCCTTCTTGTGTCTATTGAGTAAGTTATGAACAGTAACAGCCAATAGAAACGTCAAGTTGACAGAAATATTGAAAGGAATTGGAAGAATTTTTCCAACGGTATCATATTTTATTTCTCATTAGTCTGTTTTTGTGTATTACTGTTACTAATTTGCAACTAAAATTACTTTCTTTTTTTCATGCAAAACACTTTGTAAGAGCATTACTGTGCCCATTTAATAAGTGGTAAAAACATGAAAAGGAGAATAAATTCCTTTCCCTCCCTGTATATGACAAAGTGAATTCAGTGTTATGACTTGAGTGATTAGCTTGGAACATAACAGAAGGGAACACTGGGCTGGAGAAAAGGATGTGCATTCTCTCCTCCTTTTGAGTGCAAACATCTGAAAGCCTCTGGAAATGGCCCACTATTTCTTCAGCTGGTCTCATTTTTCACTATCCCTTGGTGAATTGTAAGATGTAAGACAAGACCTTAAAACCCAAGTCTTTTCACTCCTTAGTTTAACTGTATGCTTGCTACCTCCAAGCCAAAATAAAACAAAAAAAAAAAGGTAGGCAATATTAGAATTTAACGGGCTTGAGAGGGATCTGGGATAGAACTTCAGCTTCAAGGTCCATTCTGTAACAAGTAATGTATGCTGCTTCTGTGTAGTGCTATTATTGCTGAAGCATACAGGCACGCACTTTGCAGCCACAAAAACAATACAGCACCAAGATGGGACAAGGGCTTCTTTGGAAATAAAGCTAATAGGGAGTTCAGCACGCTTAACCATTCTGGGAACCCTATCAGCTTGTTGGTGAGCTGTAACAACACAACTTCACAAACCAGGTTGGATGGTACTTGTTTGTGACACACACAGATTTTGTTGCCAGAGTTTCAATTTACGTCTTAATACAAAGTAGCACATTCATATTGTTTTTTTCCCTGCAAAAGCACTACATGCTTTCAATCTTCAGTCTGGAAAAAGTAAATAAAGGTGACTAGTAATGAATGGTAATGACTCATTGTTCTTGTTATAGTAGATTTCTAAAGGCCTGGTTGAACATCATTGCTGGCTTAGCATCTTTTTTTGTCTTTTTTTTGGTGTAGATCAGATTGCATTGGAGTTTTTCAAAGACTGGATAAAGTCATGAGCAACCTAGCCTAACCTCGTAAGTTGATCATGATTTGAGTAGAAGGTTGGCCTAGAGGCTTCCTAAGGCCCCTTTCAGCCTGAATGTTTCTATGGTCTGCAAAACAGTATATATTTTTGTTTGCCTATTAATACAATCTTAAAGTTTCTTAAAGTTCAGGCAAAGTAAGCCTGGAATATTCATGGGTTTTTCTAATTATGAAGTGAAATAATGTTTCTAACTTGTGCTTTCATTCTTATTTATGTTTTGGTGTCACTTTTAGTTATTCAGCAAGAATGTAATACAGTAAAGAATTCACTTTATCTAGGAGGGAAACATGTAGGGGAAAAAAAGTTATTCGTGAATTAATACCAGTTATTGGATCATTGTGCAGTCTCCATGTATCGTATCAGTAATATTCCAGACTCTCAAACTGCTCTGTGTCCAGGTGTATACATTGCATTTGAAGATATTATGCTTATTCTTCCACTATTAGACACCAAAAAATTGGGAAAACAAGTAAAAAGTGCAATTTTTTGCTTGTTTTACTGCTATATTATTAACCCATCAGGGAGGAAAAGGAAATGGTTATTATGAGCATAGACACACACCAATGATGACAAATACTTTTACAAAATAAAAATGCAAATGTGAAATGTTTTATGGAAATGGATTAAGAGGGTATTTTAGTTTAAATTTTCCCTAAAATAGTTTTGTTTGGAATCAAATCTGCCCCACACATGGGTAAAAAAGTAAGAGCCTGAAAAGAGGTCACTAATTTATTATCATAATCCAAGCTATAGAAAAAGCACATATTACCATGACAATATAACACTAAATATATTAAATATAGTCTCACAAACTAGATTGCAATCACTTCATCACCTAATAGACACCCTTCAAAACTAAAAAGCAATACCAGATTTTCAGCCTGAAAGGAAGAATCAGTCTCAAAATGAAAAGAAAGGTTTCATAAAAACATATGGATATAGGGGCTTGTATTCAGTGCATGATCTCTTAAGAATGGACTGCTGGTTTAGTGTATGCAGCAGCTGTTCCACCTGCTCTGCAAGTAGAATATTTATTTGCTTAATAGATTCTAAATAAAAATTGCAATCAGTCCCCACAGAAATTGCTCACATTATGCACAACATAACAGCCAGTAATTGATTACCAGATGCAGACACTGAACTGGATTTCTACTTTTGTTTTTTATAGAGCAGCAAGACAGCTTTTCACTCTTACATACTACCTAAAATATAGCACCTGATCCTTTCCTGCCTTTCTTAAGGCTCTACAGTTATCACCCAATTACATATTATAATAAAAATTATTTCGACTGCTGTTTAATTGTGAACAGTTTTTTGATATTAATTATATGACACAGGCACAAATCCAAACTTTCTTTACATCCCTGTCCCAATTATATGACTTACCCTGTTACATTCTTAACACAGTTTTCTTCTTTTCAGAGATAGTAGTGTATCAAGAAATAGGCAGATGTTTCTCAAACTGCAGCACAGAAGCTTCAGAATTCAGTATTGTATAGTTGATGCTACAAATGTTACTTCCTTTCTGCACACTTCCATTTTTGTAGAACTGGGAACACATTTACACAAAGACTAAGTCCCAAGTTTTAATTCTTATAAAATAGAAGGCGATCTGAAGTGGTTTATGAAAAGGAAAGAGAAGCAAGAAATACCATACAGAAACATATCAATCAGTCATCTAGAGTCCTGTCTGCAAAAATGACTGGACCATATACTTTAAAGGAAAGCCCAAAACTATTTCTCGGTATGAAAAATTATAGTGTGACAAAAAACCTTCCTTCTTAGCTCATTTTTTAATTCCTTTATTCCCAAGATGGACAATGTTGAATAGGCTCTTGTAATTTTAATCTCTGAAAATATTGTTTTATTAGATGTTGTTGGGAGTGTGTGTGTTGTGTTTTGGTTCTTTTTTTTTTAACATATCTCCATACAAATTGCTACTGGATCTTATATGCTTGTCATTAAATGCCAGTTACTGACTCTGTTGTGTTTAAGTTTTGCTTTTAGGTAGAGAAAAGTGAAAACATCTGATATATATATCTTGCAATGTTTTGCTTAATATCTGTCATTGTCCTTCTTAAATTAAGGTAGAACCCTTTATGCTCCATAAAATAGAACTCAATGAGCTTTAGGAAGATTCTGAACAGGCAAAATGCTTAGCATGAAGAGAATAAACTCCATCATTCCAATGGCTATTCACTCCAGTCTGACTTCTTCAATGATTTACACAGGTCCCCCTTCTCTTCTGCTTCCTCAGTTTATCTTTCTTAAGTTATTTCTCCTTCCCCATCTCAAAGTCTCCAAAGAGCATTGTGAATGTGTTTTGACACCACTGTATGGCCTACAGGGTACCATTCTTCCCCACAGTGAATCTATCTTGTTCACTTGATCCTAAATTCCATTAGATTGTCTCTATGCTATCTTGTGTTTAAGCGGTGCCAAATAAAATTAAAAAAGTGAATAAATAAAGCCCCCCAATCTTGGATAGTCTTTTAACACACAAAAGAAATCATATAGCCAATTTGAAGGTATTTGCCTTGGGATTTATAAACTGAGTTTACTTACCCCATGACAATAACTGGATCTTTTTTCTTCTCTGGATCTACTCAAATTCTGAATTAGATCTTCTTGTTTACCTGAAGGATAAAGTAAGGAGTCATTCTTAGCTACTTCCACGTGGTCAAGCAGATCTCCAATTGATTTCTACAATTCTGTAAAATCCATTAATTTCATTTTGCTTTCTATACAGAAGAACAACAAATCAATAAAACTTAACAGCAGACTATTAAAGCCTATGCAGTTGTTTTCAACCTAGCTGGCTGGTGAGACATAGCTTTCTAATTTTCTGTTTAATTCCTTGACTAAATAAATAAAATGACAATAGAGAAGTGGAAATCTTTTTTTAACTAAAGGCTATGGGGTTTTCTGTTTTGCTTACTTTTTTTACTAGAAAAAACAACCATGAAAATAAGGATAGCTACGTTTGCTAAGTTTGTTTGTTTAAAGGATAGGGCAATGGAAATAACACAGTGGGCTGTATGTGAAATGGGCCTACGTGTAACAGAGAAACACTGGAATCAAAGAGATAAAAAACCCCTCTGGATCTTTATACCTGGGACTTAGAGCTTAAATAACATTCTTCAAGGTCTTACACTACGTATATTCATATTGCCAGCCAATAAAAATCTTAATGAGCTTGCTTACTCTAATATAGTGAAAAGAATGGCATAAATTGTGTCAAATTAATATGTTTTGGGTTAAAAAATTAAGTTCCAAGTTCCTATTTCTTGTTTCCCATTCCTATTCAGCATTCTTCATTCCTGTCTCTGATATGTTCCAAGAAGAAATGAAACTGGTTTGAAGAAACACAGTTAATTCTCAGTCAGCGTTATTTTTGTCGCTTTAGAAAGGAAGCAGCAATTATGCTAAACAAGTATGAAACACTTTCAGTTACATTGTTTCTTTTTAATAAAAAAACCCCCATGATTTCTGAACGACTTGTTACAAGTACTCCGGTTTTAATTCCTCTTTTCAGCTGAGAAAAAGAACATGCATGGCAGTTGCTTCCCAAATGAATGCCCCAAATAGCACCTGTGCTCTGTAGCAACTCTTAATTTCAAATGTGAAGTCCAGTTTCTGAATATATTAGCCTGAAAACTCAAAATAAGGCTGGGAAAAGAAGTACGAGCATAGCAAAACTCAACAACTGAGCAGAACATGTAACAAAGTAAACTCAGATGCACTAAAAAATAGTTTCAGTGAGCATCACCCATTTAATCGATATGAAGCAAAAGTACTTCACAGCTGAACTGAATTTCGGTCCTATTTGCTGTGCGGATATAGGCGGACCTTCTCTTCAGCTGGGGCCAGTAAGCACAGCAGGGGAGACACCCGGCTGCCAGATGGAACCTAATTTTTATTTCCTCTTCCAACCCTGTAGCCTTCACTCTTCCCTTCAGTACAGTTTTTGCATAACTTGGTGTGGTTTTCTCCCCCAGTTTCCAGCTAGATAGCTAAATGTACATATTTTTAAGATTTCAAAGCACTCTGAATCTTCTTCCTCTCATTTTAACGAAGAAAAAATAAAAGAGAGTTTTTCAACATCTTTGCCCAGCCGCAGGTGAGGGAGCACGGCACAACTCCAAAGGGAGGTGATGAGGAGCCACTTCCCACCACCGCAGCCCTCGGGCTCGTGAGGAGGGCAGGCCCACTAACGTGCCTCGCAGAGCTTTCGGAGAACAGAGCTACCTGGTCACCGGCGGAGCTGCGGCGAGCATGGCCACAGCAGAGTCCACACCGGGCTGGACCCAAGGAAACCGAAGGCGCTCACCCCACTGAGGCGCTGCAGGCGGGAACCCCCTCAGCGCGGAGCCCGCCTCCGCCACAAGCCAAGCCCCGCCCACTACGATCCGCTGCCGCCTTGCCGGGGAGTCCAACCCAGTCGCATGTGGGATTGGCAGGGGCCCGTGTCATTGAAACCAGCCCCCGGCTCGCACCGCCTGCTTTAGAAACCGCCTTACACGATTTGTTGCCAGAACTTGCCAATCCTAAGCAGTTTTAGGGTGGATTGGCCCGAACTCGGGAGCGGGTGGGCCCTTTGGGCAGGCGGTGTGTTGCTGTGCGTGAGGGGGTGGTCGCTGAGGTGCGGTCTGGCGCGGTTGTTCGGATCGTCGCTGCTATGCGGTTCCGTAGGAAATACAAGACCCCGGCCGTGATAAACCATGACGTCATCATTCAGAACCTCGTGGATTTTGCGTACGGCCTGGCCGTGGCCATCGTGGTGTGGTTCTTGATTGAGGTACCGGGCGGGGAGAGGGGTCTGGTAGTGGCCGAGCAGCGCAGCACCTGGTCCTGCTATGGGGTACCGCGGTGCTCTTGGTTTCCCGCTCTAGACTCCTGCTAAACATCCCTCAGGCTCGCTGCCAAGCGGCTCTGTCAGGTCCTCTCGGGTTCCCGCTGCCTTTTCATTTCTTCCCTACCGGGTTATGTCCCTGTTTCTTCTCTGTCCGACGCCGCACACTATGATACCCTGCTCGAGCATCTTCCTCTCCATGTCTTGGCTGTCTTCCTTGTGCAGCAAGTTTTACTTCTCTCTGCTCTTCCCAGCTCACATGCTGTCATTGCCTTCTCTACTGACTTGTCTTTGCCAGCTCCTGCTCTCACTGTGCACCCCCTACTCTTACCCTCTTCTGTCAGATTGCTGTTCTTTTATTGTCCAGTTTTCCTTTATCTCTGCATATGTTTCATTCCTAGCACCCTCCCATAATCTCCCTTGTACTCAGTTCCAGTCTCCTGAGTTATAGAGTTCTTCAAGCCCTCTTGCTTAAAGTAGAGTCTTTTTTGTGTCTCTTTGTGTCTAGGTTTTTCTCTGCTCTGTTCAAAAGTCCACATGGTAAAGCATTAGGAACATGTTACAACGAGGGTTTCAGCTAGTGTATTCTTCTGATCATGCTTAACCATGCGGTAATTAAACACTGCCGGTCACCATTCTGCACTACCGTATCTATTGTCATTCGCTCAGCTCCCTAGTGGTGGATAATCTGAAGAAAAATATGGGATTAGACAGTTTTAGATGAACTTCTGAATTCCTCTTTGCCTGTGTACTTAAAGTTACTGTAAGGTTTATTTCCATGTGCAATCTGCTTATTAAGTTTCTGGGGTGATGGATTAGGTATCTGTTTTAGGCCTCTTTTTCCCACTTTTGGGACAAAACCCGTGTGTGTGCTGCTATATGAATATTTTATGATGGTGTTAAGTATAGAATAAGGCTTGGTAAATGAAGTTTAAATTCTGGATAAGCAACTTAAGTACGTCCCTGAAATACTTCAGCGACAGTGGGGGGGGACACACATGAATTCTCTCAGTTTAAAGCCATTCTCCCTTGTCCTGTCCCTACATGCCCTTCTCAAAAGCCCCTCTCCAGCTTTCCTATACACCTGCTTTTCTGCAGTGAATGAGGCAAAGCTGCAACATAGAGATCTAACCTAAAACATAGCACCCCTGTTCCTCCCATAATAGAGAGGTGTCTCGATCAAATAGTTTCTGCATCAAAAAGAATATGCAGTTGTTTAAATTACACAATAAGAAGTATAATAGTATATATTCAAGCAAGCACAATAAAAGGATAACACAAGTTACATATGGTTATCTCAATAATCATATGTAACTTATGTGCAGCATATTATGAAATGTATGTGTTAAGATTAACAGGGGTTCTTCCTCCCTCCTGTTTTGCTGGGTCAGTTTTAACTTGTATAACTTTGCTGTCCAATTCCCCACACCCCTACTTTTGATCACACAAATGTGGGACAGAGACAAGAAGCAACTGGCAGTAAAGAGAAAGGCAGAATTGTTCCTTTTGATGGTAGTGCTGGCTTTTTCAAAAGGTTAAATTGCTCATAGGACTGCAGTGTCTGAAAGTCAGTTTTGTATGCCAGGAAAATTGGTACTTTCGTTTTCCCTAATAAGGCTTCCTCTTAAAAGAACTCTTCAGTCTTATGGCTCTTTTACTGCTTATTTCACAGGTGGTCTCCCAGTGTATTGAGGCAATTTGCCTCTTCCTCCCTTTTTTTGCTACATATATTATTCTGCATTGTTGTGCCTCTTGCTTACTTCGTAGCTGGATAAATTAGTGCTTGTTTCATATACTCATGAATGTTCTTAATTACACTTTCAGATGATGTAACATCTGACAAAAATAGCTTTCTGGTTTCAGTTTCTGTTTCTCTGTTTTAAGTCACAGCTATGAAGCTCAGCTGAACTGCAAAAAAAAAACCTCAACTGTGTATTTTTTTTTTTTACACCAGTTTTCAGATTATGCCTGTTGTACTTATCTGATTTATGATCTGAATAACTGAGTGCTTATAAACATAATAAATGCATTTGTTGTTGACAGTGTAGGATGTATTGCATTTTTCATTTATTGATTTATTTATTTTTTGCAGCAAAAGAACCAGGGGTGGGTTTTCTTGTTTGATTGATTGTTTTTATCTTCCACTTACATCCTTCTGCTAGAGCTTATGACTTTTTCAGTTATATCAGCACAAATGTTTGTTTTTAAAGTTGTGCAAACCAGATAATGTAATGTTTTTAACTAAACCAAGCAAACACGTTTACTTCTTTTTTCTCAGTTGTGGGGTCATACAGTAATCCACTTTATGTACAGTTCCATTGCTGCAGATAAGGACTAAATATACTGCAGTGTGGGAATGGCAAAATATTTTGAAGAGGTGGAGATGGCTGAAAGGGTTGGGTTATTTGGGTTTTTTGGTTGGTTTTGGGTTTTTTTTGGTGGGTTTTTTTTTGTTTCTTTGTTTGTTGTTTTGTTGGTTTTTAGTTTTTCACTAGTTTTGCCCTGGAGAAAAAGTAACATGAAAGTATAACATTAGTTACTTTCAGTGTAGTGTAATTTTTTAGAAAATGCTTAATTTATCATTCAAGAAATTGATTAATCTTATAATTCTACTCTGTTGTTTTGAATTCTCTATTTACTTATGGGACACTTAATCAGAGCATTGCTTTTTTAGTATCTGGCAAAGTTAGATGAAACCTTCCATCTGATTTAACTTCAGAGTTTTTTAACTTTTGAAAAAGATTAAAGCCATTTACACTTCTAAACACTTTAAAATGTTATTTAGTAAAAAAGTTGTCAGCTAAAGGGACGTCATTCAAAGTCTGACCCTATGCAGTAAATGGTAAAGGTTTTGTAACAAGGTGAGCCTCCAGATTGTGGAGATGAATAACACTTTTGGGACCTCTTTGATTTAAATCATGTGGGAGAACATTTTGATGGAGTTGATGGCATAATCTTCTAGTTTTAGAAGTTTATAGTCTAGCTTGTTGAAAATACTGGTACTTTTTCTCTGCTTCTCTTTGAATTTCAGGTCCCACCCAAGTGCGCCATCGTATTTGTTGCTCTGCAGTACAATGTCACCTATACCATTGGTGAGATTAAATCAAATCTATTTTTTTTCTTGTAATGCAAAAGATCAACTATTAAAAATTACTTTTTTTTTCCCTTTCATTTCTTCAATTCACTTTTGTAATTTAATATTATTCTCATATTTTTCTGACTAATTTTGGATTTACTAATACTGTATTCACTGATACATTCTAGTGTTTGTGATACATTCTGATATATTTTGTTGCTTGTGAGTAAGCGGGTTATTGTCCCCATAGCTAACACTGCTACTGATGTACATTTTAATATAAACTTAATATGAAAACCATGCAAAAAGCATGCATTCCTTCAATTTTTTGATACAATCAACAAGAGTTATCAAGTAACAATAGTTTTGTACTCTCCTATATACTTGTTTATTCATGATTTCTTATGTCATTAGTAATGGATTTTGTGGTTTATATTGAAAAAATATCACATTATTATTCTCAAGTAACTGATGCTGTTGCTTCAGTCATACTTTTAAACAACAAAGGGAGACAGTTCTGGTTATTTTTTTCCCCAAAATTAGTAAAGTGTATGACTTTTGTTTTAATCTTGACATCCAAACTTGAGACCTCTGTGCTGTGGCCCTTCCAAATAATGTAGTACTCTGACTGCATTCAGTATGCTCAAACTAATTCATTGATCAGCTTTGCTTGCAGGAATGAATATAATTTTTTGCAAATGTTTCCCAAGATATCTCGTGTTGAAGACTTGAGATGGACAGAGTGTGTTTTACTGATATTTGAGCGGCATCAAGTAGAAATAAAATAGCGGAGACAAAAGTCAAATCCATGTGTCACTTACCAAGATGCCTGCAATGTGACTTCTATGGAGAAGTGGCTTAAATCACAACATTGTTACATACATGTGTGCGAATGTGTATGTATATGTACATACCTACAATGAAATGAACAATGTGTAACCTCCTTTAGTTTAAATAGGAGGTGTGGAGTTCTGCACGGGCAGTTTTGAGGTCTCAGTGTGGACCCTCTGAAAACAATGAATATATTGCTAGTAAAGGTCCATTTTGAAAAGCAGTGCTAAAGACCAGGCAGCAGTAGCATTTGCTATGCAATTACTTGTTCATTGATTATACCACAAGCCACTTTCAATAGTAGAAATGGGATATGTGACACTTAGAGTTGTATGAATGTTCTGTGTATCAGGACCTTAATGTATTATTCATGGTACAGGAAGCAGCAGTTGCTTCCTTGACACCTTCTGGCTGAGTTTCCTTTAAAGAAAAAAGAAAAAAAAAAAAAGTTGTTTGATGTCTGTGTTTCTCTACTTTGGCTTTTGGACAAGGCAAACAGTTTGACAAAGGGTAAAGGTCTTAAAGATAACAAAATGCCTTGATGTTTATGAAAAGTGACTGTGTAGATAAGAGGCATCCAAATTAATGCCCTCTCATGTGAAAACTGAATGATGGAAATGTTAGACATACAAGCTTGTAACTCAGGATGAGCATAGCTCTTGATTAGTTGTAGTCTAAGTTCTTTCTTTTCAACTGCAGTGTCTCAGGTGTATAAAGAAAAGTGAGGTGGTTATAATGGGTGTCTGTGGGCCAAAGGAGAGACACCTGTACAAAATAAGGCTTCCTTAGGTCTACTGTTCCTGGTACATGCTTTTTAAATCAAATTGAATTTCACTGGTAGGTTTTTCCACCCTTAGTAAATAGGAACATCTCAAGTGTTTTTGTAACAAGTGTGAATGTTGTTTCTCCCCTCCCCTCCCCTCCCCTCCCCTCCC
>WYDI02009656.1:0-77547 GCA_009867235.2 Psittacus erithacus
AGTGGTGATTGTATTCTCTTCCCTTGTTATTTCCCTTATCATTGTTATTATTGGTGGTAGCAGCAGTGATTTGTGTTGTACCTTAGTTACTGGACTGTTCTTATCTCAACCCGTGGGACTTGCATTCTTTCGATTCTCCTCTCCATCCCTCCGGGGAAGGGGAAGGACAGGTTGCGGGGGGGAAACGAGCAGGCTATATGCTTTTCTAATTTACGACTAAGCTTAAACCACGACACAGCTAAAGAACTGTAGCAGTTCGCATCAGTAAGATGAAACATGGTTTTCTGAAGCAAGGCAGAGAACAGAAGTGCTGAATGGAAATGAGATTTTCCACAGAAGGGAAGGTGTACATCAGGCGAATAATGGTACATGTGGTGATGATAAAAATTCTAGGCTGTAGTGAAGATTAACAGACCTGAAGTAGAATCTCTATACTGCTAAAGAAACCTGAAGAGATGCCAAGAAATAACAATCAGAGTTCAAGAAAATATAATGAGCCTTGTAAGACAGTAAGCCTTGTATGATGGTTAGTAACACTTTTTTTTTTTTCTTCGTTCTTTTAAGCTTTACAGAGAACGAAATTACCTTCTACCATGGGTACTTCATATCCCTGTATATTGGAAGGTGGTGAGTAAATTTTATTAGTTACGTCAGTGTAATCTGAGTTTGCATGACAATGATACACTGTGTAAAACTCTGGTGTGAATTTATACAAATAGACCAACCTGGGTAATAAGATGGAAGGCTAGAAATTACTTAATTCAGTCCTGTCTTCTATAAAGCAAAAGGAATCAGAAACATATCTAAACAGAATCATTACTTTCTGAATGTTCTCTGTTCTTCTCATGCAGTCATTGATTTCAGTGCAATTACTAATTCCAACAGAACTTTGTAATGAACAGACACTAAGTTAAAAAAAGCTGAGAAAAACTGAGTCACTGAGACCCCGTAGCTTCTGGATGTTTCTACAGAATAGATAAGGTTCACAACAGCAGAAGAGTCACCAGACCTCCCAAACAGCAATCAGTATGCAGGATTTATAGCTCCCCTTCATCTAATATTGATTCTGTTTTCACACTTCAGCAATACCTTTACTGACCACAACGTGGGTTATAATAGTGCTTCTTTTTCTGAATGTCACTCAGCAGTTGCTTTTGTCATTGGACTTGCTACACATCTGAATGCAATACTCACTTTCAGATACCAAACAAGGTTGTTTTTTTTTAAAAATAGAGTTTAAACATGGGCAAATGCTTGCATATCACAAATCCTTAATTAAACATTTCTGTGCTGATGCACAAGCATTGTAACTGCCAGAAGAGTACAAATGTTTCAACTACAGCAAACACTAGAGAAATTAACATCCACAGAGAGAGAAGATCCAGAAAATACATTTCTTTTAAACATGAAAGTTTCCATTATTTGTACACAACCAGCAAACCTGGTCAATGTTCATCCAGCAGAGATCTTGTGAAAGACTGAGAAGGAAATCTTGCAAGACTGAACTGTGTGCTCGATTATTATGCTCCTGCCTTCTGTCCCACGTAAAGTTTTTACACTAGGCACTTAAGGTCTACCCTTCAAAATTAAGATAAAGCTAATTAAATCGCAGCATCTATATAAACATTTTATTGCAACCAAATCAATACTAAATAAGTAAATAATGATTAATATTATTACAATAATATCAGAACATGGTAGGGCCATTATTTTAAGACTTGGTCCAGTTTATACCAACTTCACAGCATGACAGTGTGTCATGGGTTCAGCGGTAGCAGTCTTTTTTTCTCCTTGGTAGTTGGTGCTCTGCTGTGTTTTTGACTTTTGGTTTTGGAACAGCGCTGATAACACTAATGTTTCTAAATACTGCTCAAATGTTTAGTTTGACCAAAGACTTTCTGAGCCTCATGCTCTGCCAGGGAGGAGGGGAATCCGGGAGGAAGCAGAGACAGGACACCTGACCCAAACTAGCCAAAGAGGTATTCCATACCACAGCACATCATGCTCAGGTGGTAACCGGGGGCAGTTACTCAGAAGGGCTAGATCACTGCTGGTGTGCGGCTGGGTATCAGTTGGTGGTGAGCCATTGTATTCTCTTCTCTTGCTATTTCCCTTATCATTTTTATCATTGGTAGTAGCAGTAGTGATTTGTGTTGTATCTTAGTTACTAGACTGTTCTTATCTCAACCTGCGGGAGTTGTATTTTTTTGTTTCTCCTCCCCATCCCTCTAGGAGCTGATGGAGGAATGTAGGGGGAGTGAGTGAGAGACTGCGTGGCAAGGCTTAAACCACGACACAGTGTGTGCTTCTGAGATAAAAATACAGATGATCAGTAAAAGCAATGTATTCTACGAAGAGTGGTATCTAGATATTTATCAGTAGCAAGAATTGTCTGAAGCTCTATATTTTTCTGTTCTATGTACTAAACCCTTTTAAACAGAAAAACTTGGAAACTATAATATTTTTCTCTTCTTATACACTTTTCTTACAACTGAAACGTATTGATTTTTGGTAGAGTTGCTGCTCACCTAACTGAGGATAAGCTAAAACTCATGGTCAGCATCTGAAGTTGCATTCATACTGAAACAGAATTATTTTATTTTCTCCTTTATCTCTTTGGAAAAATATGTAAGGCACATTTTCATCTCTTGCAATTTTGAAATACTTGTGCTGATCTTGAGGGAAATATTCAGAATCAATCCTGTTGGTTTTGAACCATAATGATGAAGTAATTACACCCGCAGTCCCTCCAAGTTTTAATTAGGATACTGGCATAAGAGTCTGTACTAGTAACTCATTGTTGGCATCAGATAATAAAAAAGATCAATTCAGTTGTTTTATTTATTTGGTTGATGGAATGCTTTAAACTAACAAACTTTACATTCAATCATTTATTTTCATTGAAGTAGTGAATGACCTAACACTTCATTTTCACAGCAGGAAATGACAGCTTTTTCTTGAAGTATGAGTGCATTTTTTACTATAATGCTTTTTCTGACCACTCACATGCATTCTTAAGTAATATCATTTTTCTACGTTTTCAGTGAAGTGACTATTTAAATCATACTTTTCCAAGACTGCTTCTTTTTACAGCATGTCTGGCTTTTAAATTACATCTGACATTCCAGAAGTAAACTTTTTCTACATAAATTTTATCAAGACATATATTTTTCTGAGAACTGTTGAACCCTCCCTTTTTTCTTTTCTGAGGAACAGTAAAATTTACATTTTTCTGTATAACCTCAATTTATACTATTTAATATTTTAATTTAATATTTAAATTACAAATTTATGTATATATAATATACATACATATATAGTAAAATTCTCTTCCTTACATCATATTTCTGTACAATGTTACCACAGGTTAAGAAATTTTAGGGGTTGAAGGAACCTTTATAATGAGTGACTAGGCCTGGTTTTTGCCCTTCCTAATTTTTCAATAAACACTTTTCAGGAAGCCAGGTGTCTAGCACTAATAACTATGTTCCAGTCATACTAATGAGATTATACTGCTCTTTCCTCCAGCTTTGGAATTCTGGCAATCTTTTCAACTGCCTCTGAGAAAGAGCAATGTACAGGACTCCTAAATTCTCCACAAATGCACTGCTTTTCAAATCTGCCCTGTAAATGAGATAAACAGCCTAATTCCTAGATGAATGATAACACCAATGTGGAAGTAACTTAATGAAATTATTTTCCCCATTCATACAGACTGATGTAAACCTGTCTGATGTAAATCAGACAGAAATCTGAGTAATCCAGCATTTCATATAATTCCTGACATCAGCATTTTCCTGTTGAGTAGCTTGGGGCAACAAGAATATATGGTTATAATTAGCATACCCTTGCTCACCATGATGGCTATTTTGTGTCCTGTTCTGGAAAGCCTAACTTTTCCCATCCAGGGGACAGCAAATTTAGCGCATAGAACGAGTTATAATTTCTGAAATGATTCATTGCAACAAATTAAATTTAGAAATTCTGGATGCACTTCTGGCTTGTGTATAAATCATTATATTCAATATTGATTGAAATTATAACTTTAAGTTTTGATGTGTTATTTTCAAGAATTACTTTCAAAAATATGTGAGAAGACTAATGTTTTATTTTATCCCTTTTTAATGGATTTAATAAAATCAGGGATGTAAAAACATTTATTAGAAATCTGTCTGCAAAGTCATCAGCATTGGTATTGATGCCAATATCCATGCTCAAAACTGAAAATATATATTTTTCTGTTTCTGCCAAAAATCTTTTTTTTCAGAAAAAATTCCGTTGTTTTTTCCCATAAAGCATGATAGAATTTTATAAGAAATTCAGACTGTGAATAAGAAAATGTTCCCACTGAGAGTACAGATAAATCCCAAAATTTTATTTTACTGCTAAGTTAGCAAAATAGCATTCTAATCTATGTTGTAAATATGATATTATTATTTTACATAACAGATTTCTTTTTGTCTTGTATAATGTTTTTTCCTCAAATGTAACATAACTGAATCATTCTAAGCTCTACTGTAGCCATTATTGCTTCAGATATTGACAATTGATTTTCCAGCTGCTTAAAGTAAAATTTTAGAATAAATTTGTAGTGTCTTTTTCTAAAAAGCACCTTTTTATTTTCAGATAGGTAAAGGGTTAATGTGGCCTGCTCAAATGGCAGAAGGCCAGCAGCAAAGCTTGCATCTGCTGGCATAATAGTAAGGGAAAAAACTGCTATAAATTGTAATTTGCTAATACTAATAATAATCATAATCTACAGATTGATTTATAAAGTTCCACCTGAATTTCTAAAATATACTTCATATATTACTTACTGCAAAGTATCAAGAGACAGGGCATATTACACATCAGATGCCTGTTTACACAATTGAAATGATCAGTGCTGTATTTTCTTTGTATGCTGGATTTTTAGACGTTAGCTAACAGAAGAAGAATTATTTTACAGCAATGCTCACCACAACACTGCTGATCATTTCAACAGCTTCTGAGTCTGATAGGTTTTCAATGTATTTTAAACAAAACTGAGACAGTATCGCTTAATTTTGCCTTTTTCAATTTCTAGGTGTAAAAAGCCATGATTCTACAAATAAAAAAAAAAATAATCCATTCAACTAGAAGTCACACATTCTTGCTCATGTTGCTATTATATTATGCTATGTTATAAAACCATGGACTATCTCAAGTTATAAGGGACCTTAAAGATCATCAAGTACAATTCTCTGCTCATCGCAGGACCAACTAAAGCTAAACCATATGGCTAAGACTATCATCCAGATGGTCATTGAATTCTCACAGGCTTGGTGCCTGTTATGTTATAGAATTTAAAACATAGGTTGCAGCAATGTAAACTAGGGCTCATCTCTAAGTCTGGCATCTTTGTCAAATCTGACACTAACATTCTTCTGATTTATTATAGGACATATTTGGCAGATATTTTCCACTAAAATTTAGTTGCAAAGTGACAGATTCCAATCAGATTTATTCTTAGCAGTTATTTCTATTATTGAAATTCATATTCTTCTAAAGAACTAAGTGCCCTAACCTATTCTGGTTTTTAAGGAACCTGTAGGATGCTCTGTATTATTTGTAAAATATAATTATATTGTTTTCAATTTATGAGTTTGCAGTGTCTTAAAAGAAAATATTATAATCCACCTTCTTGCTTTTGTTGCATGCTTGCTATTTACATTTCTGAGTAAAATCTCATTATTCAGACTGTTGATTGAGTAACTTTGAAGTCTGTTGTGTCTTATTAACGATGCCACTCATTATACAAGGTGTGATGACTAATGGAAAGCCTTTGCCTTACAGCTCTAGGAGATACAGATGTTTTTTTCATAAGATAGTGTTCACATATGAAATGAATAAAGAACTAATAATAATGAAAAGTTTAATCACTATTTTCTTTCAAGGGCTGTCACCAGTTTGCTCTTATTCAGGCTTTGTTACCATGTTGCATGTGGATGTTTCCTTCTAGAGGTACGTAGTTGCAAATGACAAATAAGGAGAGATTCAAAAATAATATGTTTGAATGAGTGACACAAAGTTAACATTGGTGAGAAATCCCTGAGATGGGTTTCAAAAATTTACACTATGGCAACTGTACTTGCCAATTCTTTGGATTGCCACTACAGCTATATTCCCTAACCTTCCAGTCGATATAGACCAGTTAACTCAGAAAACATCAGTGACAGAATGCAGCTATCAGTAAACTGTAAAGGAAGAGCTCTTTAGAGTGAAAGCCATCATACACAATCAGACAATGGAGAGGACTCTTTATTTTCTAATGGGACATCTGGCAATAGTTGTTCTTAGCAACTGACTGCAATTCAGAAATTAACTTTATCACCCTTTATAATGGTCTTTGGATTAACAAAATCGATCTGCATCCTGAAAATGCATTTATCTTAATTATTTTAAGAATTATTCCAAACTCTACAAAGAAAAATTCCAATAATAATGTTTCAGATAGCCTCAAGAAACAGAATATACTGTGTTTGTTCATTAAAAAATGCAATAGTATATTTTTCTCTTTATACACAGAAAAATGTATTCTCACAAGGTGATCCATGCACAAGTACTAATAAAGAAAAAAAAAACCTACCCAACCCCCTTCTCCCCCAAACACAGATATATGGGGTTTTTTTGAACAGAAATTCTGTATGTGATCTCTCCATACCAGATAAGTAAGGATTCCAGGGACAACAAAACACCTGAGAAAAACTCATGATAATTTCCTTTTTCTAAAAGGTCAATCATAACTTCATTATCCATCAAGTGCATAACAAAGTATGATAATAGGTATTTCCAGCTGAGTTTTGCAGCTTTTAGTCCATTAGTCACTGTTTCAGTTCTTTGAGTCCAGTTTACAACAATATAAATTGCTCCTTCTTAATAAAACAGGTGATTTTAAGTTTGTTTCTGCTGTTTGTTACATAAAAAGTTTTTGATTAATAGCTATTTTACATGCTAAACCTCTAGAAAGTGTGCCACCCCTCTGCAAGACAGAACTTGTATACTTACAGTTTATGAACTTTTTCTGAAGTTAAAATTAAAACCAGAAAAATGAAAGACCTACATAAAAGCCACTGAGATAAAAAGAGGCTATTTTTAGTTTAAAGAAAATACATTATGTCTCATGCTCTGCACCACACTTAAATCATTACCCACATCAGAATGCCAGGTGATGCCAGGATAATAAATTAGTATCTTCAGAATTTCCACATGCCTCAGAAAAATATAACTTGGGTGTATAACTGTACACCCAATACTGTCACAAATCAGAATGCATTGTAATTATTTCAGTTTGGTTCACTGACATTTTGTGTTTTTTTCTGTACATTTATTTATTGTACAGCTATACAGCATAGAATTATTATTTACCTCTCTCACAATGTCTTGAATCTAGCCATACAATCCAAAAATGTATTGTGTTTCTTCTTTTCATGCCATACCTGTTAAAATGTAATTTGCTTCCACTGCTGGGAAGAAAATTAACAGTTAGTATCTTGTCCACTCCTTTTAAAGGCTTTGAAATTTGGAGGATAGAGATGTAATTTATACGCAATTATTGACTGCTGGGAAAACCCGAATGACTGTGTTTAATACATATGACTTGCAACTAAAGTGGAATTAAGGGAAAGAATCAAAGCTGCACATGATATCACTGTTCTTTGTGTTCCATAATTTGATTTCATTATATACTTAATGCCTAGAGTCAGGCATATAATGTGCGTGCAGATGATTCAGTGGATTTTGTGCAGCAGATTGGGTCAGCATCACCTCTGTTTTTTATTTCAAGAAATGATTTTAGAACAATTCCATTTTATAGATAAGCTTCTGCAAAAAGACCTTGTAAAGTAGCAGGAGATATTCATAGGCAACTAATAAGGATATAGTACCTTTCCACAAATATGTACTTGGCCACAGATCTGTCATTTTGTGCACTGTGGATTACATTTATTTGCTATGACTTTGTAGCCTCTTATTAGAAAAACATTTAACTTTTCAAACTGCATCCACTCTAAATTAGAGGAGAGCAGGTCTCCGAAACTAGGGAATTTTGTCCAGAGAGACACAATGAACAAAACTGTAAGTTGTTCAAGAAATGATACCAGAAGTTAGAATATATTCCTTATGAAGCTATAAGCTTCAACTGGTAGACTTATCAAAATAAAATTCCACCCTCCTGTTTAGTGATGAGGGGGGGATTATCTCTTCCATCTGCTTTACTGTGCAGAAACAAGGTAAGCTTCAAAGAGAATGCACCTAAACTGTTTGGTTTTGTTGGAATGAAAATATTAATTCAGCAATTCATAATCTGGAAACAAGTCTCCAGTAGTCATAATACTTTTCAGATGCCAGATGGCCTGGTCTTCTGATCTGCCCATTAAAATAAATAAATGCTTATATATCTTAATGTTATCATTTTAGGGCAGAAAATGGGGATGCAATGTAATTAAAACGAGAAACCGTGAGATGAAACCTCAGTCCTGAAGAACTCAGGTTAAATTTTGCCATTAACTTCAGCAGTGTTATGTTTTCATCACTGATGCATACCAGAGGTGAAAATATGTCTGTTTAATTTTGACAATGACATGTCAAGAGTGATTGTTTCCTCATATTATTGCTTCAATATGCAATCCTTAGAAATCAAGAGTGGTGTAAGAGAGAATTTTAGGATAGTAAGAAATGACATATTAGAAGCAAAATATAAATATTTTCTGGACTATTATTTTGCATGACATATTTAATAATGTTTTTAGGTTTGTTTTTTTTTCCATCTGTAAAAAAAACCTACTGCTTTCCTCATATTTACTGGTTGGTACACATACAAAATACAATTTTTAGCCCATAAAAAGCAGGTGATTTAAACGCTTCCTGAAAAAGATGTTTCATTCATTTCAAATGTTTCTTTAAAAACTTCTTGTGAGCTATCACAATCTACTCACTTCACAAAATGTGGTGGTTTGAGTGTGTTTACAAATGTACAGAGATTTCACCTGAATTTTAAAGGTCGTTAAGGAACAGTGCAATAGAAATAAATGTGCAAGTTTCACGGGCTGCCAACAGAGTAAACAGAGATGCCTTTAAATACTGCTTGAAGTAATTGCTGTCTGCCTACTTTAGGCACCTAAACTTAAAAGCCAAAGCATTCCTTTCTATGGATATCAAAACCATATCAATGGACAATAGGAATACTGGAAGTATTTACTATAGAAAATTCACTAAATTTCTGTAATTCAAGGCAAGTACCTACATTAGTTAGATGAGATCTTTCCTCAGAACTGTACCTCACAAAATTGGTTTGCAAATTCTGCCGTCTTTCCTCTCCTGAAAATTTATGTTACTAACAGAAACCACTAAATGGCTAAGAATTTATAGTGGCAAATTACTAATTGGTTTAGCTAGTGCCAAGCTCAAATGCCTTTGGTGTTACTTCATTCACTTAAATGGATACAGCTTTCCTACACCTTGTATATAACACAAAAAATTTGTAAAAATTTTACTAGATCAGAATGGTCTTGCCAGTTACTCCTATGAGTAAGGTGATCGAAGTGAGACGTCTGGAATGCCAGCACATGACATGTAGTAGAACACATCAAATTAATGTTGCTGTTACAACACTCATCATTATATAGAGCATTCATTTGGAAAACGCATGCTTTTGGAAAGCACATGCATCTGACACTAAACTCATTCAAAACAATGAGCACTTTACTGCTGACTCCAAAAGGCCTGGAATCTGGACCAAGCCGTTACACAATGAACTCTTGTCATTTTAAGCTGCTCTTGCAGCTATAAGACAATATGAGAAAACTGTTCACATTTTATTGTTGTGCAACACTGATACTGTCTGGGTTATGCTGATGTAGCATTGAAGATGAGCTGAAGATTGACTGCTTTTTATTTATAAAGAATTCTGTGGATCACTTTCTCTAAATTGAGCATGCAATGAATGCATTACTGCAAAGCAGGGAAGAAAAACCTATTACAGGCTAGAAATGAATCATTGCAATGGCAAATAATTTTCTAAGTTGCAGTATTTTCTTTTTTATTGCTTTGCTTTTAAACCTGGTGAAAAGCAATTACTTTATTCTTTCTCTTTACTTTCATTACCGGTGATTCTTATGCTAATTTTCCCCTCTGTATTTGACTTTATTTTGAAAAGATTTTGGAATTTAAAATTAAATTGAACTGCTGATACTGCCCTGGCATTTCACCTCCTGTCTTCTCCCATTCACTAGTCTGGGATCTGAAGAATTCTTAAGAAACACATAAAGCAAAGCCAATGCTATCACATTTAAACTGTTTCTTGTAGAAAAGCAAGCCAAGTCAATGTCCTGAAAATTTCAGAATAATAAAAGTATTTTTTTCACTTTCTTTTTCTTTAGTGATAAGCTAATTATCAATTTAATAGTTTAAAGAAACAAAAGTTCCCTGCATTTGATAAATTTTACCTATATGGTGGGTTTTTTTCCCATTGAAGAATAGCACATCTCCTGCATTAACTGAAATGTGGCATTTTGGTACACTTTGTTGTTCTATGTCGCTTGCTTAGTTCAGTATAAAATATGTAAAAGTTTTCCTTGTAGTATAATCAGCAAACGGAATGTGCTGCCTTTCAGATTCATCAAGACCCCCTTCAATTAAACAAAAACTATAAACCTGAAATCAGAATTCTAGCAAGAAAACTCAAGGTAATTTTTCAACTACTCATTTTTTCTTGGACTTAATCATGTTATAAAAATATATTTATTATCATAAAGGCAGAGAACTATTGAAGATTTATTTTACCCATTATTCATAGTGTGACGGTGTCTACTTTTAGAAGACAGGGCAAAACTCATGAGACTTAAAGGTGGTCTGATTATTTAAATGTTGAGTCTTTATTCTATTTTTTCATTTGCATTCAATGAATTTGAGTTAAATTTCAAGGGTAAAATCCTCATAATTTTAAACAGCATGTCCTTTTAAAGTCTGCTTCCAGAATGCGTTTAAGTAGATAAAAATTGTGAACAATGACATAATATTGCTTATAACTTTATAAACAATATTCATGAAAATACCAGTTTAAATTTTGAATCTTACAGTCTGCAAAACTGTTGTAGCTTGTGACTAAAATATTCTATGTCCTGAAAGTCAAAATAGAAAAAAGCCAGTGTGCTTAACTACACTCTCTGCTTTGAGCAAGATTCCCAGTCCCTTTCTTTGCACCCTACTGAAAATCATACACTAAGAACAGAGTTCTCCAATGTCCCCCCTATTGTCAAAAGGGACAGAAACTCTTTAACTGCAGATCTAGAAAATTATCAGTGTTGTGCTCTCTGAATTAGTTATAGTTGCGTAAGATTAAATTTCACCTTTCTTTAAGACAAATTAATTAATCACAGAACTGGAAAAGCTGCCAAGAGTTAACACATTCACATTCTTTCCTTGCTTATATGAGAGACTATGCCTCCAAATCTGGAGTTCCTGATGTGATGTACAGCTCAACCACAGGGCCTTTGCTGCTTAAGTTTCTGGAAAAGTAGAAGATGCTTAGGGGAACTGTATGCATCACTGGTGATCTTGAATATAGGGAAAGAATATCTTCCAGAGAGCTAGTCTAAGCGTATTCTTGCTGCACTTTCCATGTACCGTGTCACTTCAAAGGGTGATCCCATAGAATGATTAAGATTATGCCGAATTGTTAAACACTCATTGCATTTAAATAACTACCAAGGCTACAAAGGTTCTATTTTCAGCATGCAAGTATGATGAAGAATAATGCTGCTACGAAGGCTTATGCGTGTTTCCTGAAGTCACTGCAATAGAGTTGTTTTCCTGGATGAAGTCTCTATAATATGCTTACAATGACTGCAAGGATGCTCTCAATTTCTTTCCTTCAGAAAATCAAATGACACAGAACAAGAAATGGAAACTACACTTTTCCTAATGTCTGGTCAAATACAGGGGCAATATTTTCTAAGAAACATAAAAAGTTACAAGGTATTAATGAAATGCTTTTCTGTAGGCTCAAGGGCAATATTTGAGGTGAGCAAACACAAAAATATCCTAAAAAACCCCAAAACTCTCCCTCTTGTGCTGACCTGGATTCCTGACCCACCGCAATTATGAGCACAGGTTGGCACCTAAATTGCCACAGATAGCTGTATGATGCAGACTGTCAGTGAATTCCTCTATTCAATTTTCATGTTTTCCCATCTTGTACTTAGCCAGCAAATGTACAAGCTCAAAAGGGTGATCCTAAAAGGGCCAATATCTTTTTTTTTTTTTTTTTTAAACTTTTTATAGGTACGCATTTTGGGGTAGAGGGGAGAAGAAATAATTGAGAAAGGAACTGAACTTTTATTGAGGAAGGAACTGAACTTTTATTGATCTGAATGTTACATAAAGGCAAGGTTTATTCATGAAGGCATCCTGTGAGAAGTTAAAAGTGCACTTAGTAATCATGAAACTACAGATAATATTTTTATATAAGTGGAGTATACCGTGTTCTACAGTTCTGTAAAAATTACAGTATGGCAGGAAATCATTTTTATTGATTTGATTGTGGGTGTCTAAGCTTGTTTGAAATAGTAACTACTACTACCTTAAAAAGCACCAGATGTGCTCTCTGTGTAAATAGGGCTTTATGAGTGATCTTTATTCCTTCTTTTCTGATAACTACAGATTAAGAGTACTAAGTGATTTTATTTACCAATGGACAAAAAATCCAAAAAAAAACCAAATAAAAAAAATCAAAAACAACCAAAACCTGAGAATTTTCTAGATGTCTGTGAGGAGCACTCTAGATATCTAAAAGCATTTTGGACATGCTCATTGGAGACATATGACTGTTGAGGTTGGAACGGTCTTCCAGAGCTCGTCTGCTGATATATCTCCTGTGAGCTCTTTGCATTTGCACCATCAATACCACAGGGAATATTGTCTGATAGCAGTAACAATACTGTTTCAGGAACATAGTTCTCATCTCTGGTCCAACACACTCTGAAAAATTCAACTGCATTTTATCTAAGAAAAATAAAGAACTAGTACTAAAAGCCACACATTTGCTAGCATCTTTCCCAGCTGACATTCTTGCTAAGATAGATATTGTAATTATATTAAACATGGCTTACGCTGCAGAAGTGGTTACAGGTTTTCACAGTTCACAAATAAATGAAACGCAGAAAATGCAAGCACTGAAATATAACCTCTTTTCCACACAGCAGAGAATAACTGTTATTCTTCGAAGAATTCATACTCAAAGGAAGCCCAAGCCACACCTTTGTGAAGAGTAGTTGAGAAACTCAGCAACTTCAAAGAAATTCACTTTGAATTGGGCTCATTAAATGCATAAGGCTATAAATTAATTTTCCATTTGTAGTAACTGAATTTGTTGACAGCTGATCAGTCATGCTGCTTTTAAATGACGACAGGGTAATTTATAATGTGAGAATTAATTAATTCAGTAATTTAGGAGGTTTTCAAATAAATATTTAGAGTAATTACATTCTAGCGTCTTTTTAAGACAATTAACATTGTATATTAGTACAAAAAATACATTTTTATTAATGTAAATACATTGAGATTTTTTGAATCAAGAAAACATACTGAAATAAATCACAAAAATTTCAACTAGTCAATAGTGTTTAAGGCAAAATACTGATGGATTATTACTATAGCTCCTACAATAATTTTAACTGGAAAAATAATCTTTAGCTTTTACTTCTACAGAATGTCAGCTAAAAAAAGAAAAGGAAAAATAGTAGACAATTCTTCTGAGACTTGACAAAGCAGAATTACAGGAAACTAATTTGGAAGGGGCTAACTCAACCATAATCATGCAGTTATCATGGTATAGAAATGCAAATTTTGTCAATTCCTTAGTGTCTAGAATCTCAAAATTACAGTAATAAATTGCTCTGCTTTTTCCTTTTTCAAAAATACAAGAATATCACAGCATAAGTGAAGAGCTCTCGAAAACAGGCAGATGAAGAAACAGTGTCATATAGCAGTAACCAGAGAAACATAAGCTTTATTACTACAAACATGTAATAAATTATTTTATAGAAACACAAATTATTAACAACTTCAACTTGTTCAAACCTAACAATATCATAATCCAAAATATTACCTTCTTCTTTGTTCTAGAAGAGCAATATTGACTTTTGCGAAATTATTACATACACTGAAGTTACCACTGCAGTGAGAAGGGATTCTTATTTCAATGGCTATTCAGAGCAATGGGATTTTTGTCTTTCAAAGAAATAGCATTTTACATGGATGAGTCAGAATTCAATAAATACTGCCTTACAAATCCTTCTTTCAGTTAAATGGCTATGAAATCATCACTTCATTAAAATTATGGTGAGACAGAGTAATTCCTTTATTGGTGATCAGAATAGGTAATTCTTATAGAGCTTACACAATTGCAAAGTCATCTAAATCAATGCTAATTTCACAGTATTAAAAGAAATGTTTCAATATCTGTGAGGGCTAAGCACATAAACCAAAAATATTCTCTAACTACAAAATTCTCAGCAATTTCCATAAATTTTCAGGTACTTTGTTATGACTTCCAATACAATATTATCATATAATACATGAACACCAGACAACTAGAAAATCCAAGATAAAAATACGTGAAGTGCTCAGGAATACTGTAATGTAATATTATAACAAACAAAACAGTTTTCGTCACTCAAATAGACAGTGAGAAGTTCGAAATATTTCCCCTACTTGGTATTTTGGATACGTGAATAAGTACAGCAGAAATTCTACCGGCTAGTTTGATCACATCAAAAGAAGCAGAGACTCTACCATACAGTGCTTCCAATTTCAATATTTTTTTAAACAGGACTGGACCTACAGCACATAATAACCATCCTATATGTTATGAAAATTATTCTCTTTCTTCAATGCTACAAAATTTGGTCTTAAATATTACTTTAAGAAACTTCAGTCCTTGAAATAAAGCTTATCCTAGACATAGGATATTTCCTTTAAGGAAATATTCTGTGGCAAAACATATATTTTTATATTTAGAAATTATGTTCTTTAGAGCACATATTAAATTTAAATACATGACTCTATTCAGTGGAAATAATGTCTTCTGTGGCACTTCTGTGGCACTGCAGCAATTGTGTCTCCTTTATTACAGCCTTGGTGCTAATATTTCAGCTCATGTGTCAAGAAACAAGCTCAGTAATTTGAGTCACTTATGGCTAGGTTGAAGAGCACTCGGGAAAATAATTGAGAAAACACCTCTGCAAAAACAGGGAAATGAAGCAGAGGTCACACTGAAGTTTTTTCCTTTCCTGACCACTCATTTTTACTGGTATAGTCGCATCTCAGTTGTGAGACTTTCTAGAAACAGTTATAGAAAAAAGTTAAATTTCAGCAGGAATAAAAAGTTGATAAATACAATGTGACTTGTTTCATTGCACAGGTTAATAATGAATCCTTTCTACAATGTGCCTAAACAGGATTTTTATGAAGCAGCTCCCAGTTTGTCTCACATTGTTCTAAGAAAATGAGTAAATTCACTGTATCGATTCTTAACCAACCAGCTTCGGGATGCACAACATAAGTGTACAGCCAGCTGCTTTTCTCTCTCCAGTGTGACTGTCATAATTCTGCTGCATTTAGTTATAGAACACAAGAATTTCTTTTCCTTAATTTGAAATTCATTTAACAGAATTACATTTTCTTTGCTTGATCTAAATTGGAAAAAGGAATGCAATCTGGTCTAACATCAACCTCTCTATAACCATTATTCCTACAGTACATTTGCTTTCCCCTATTGCTTGCTTACACTGTGGGCAGTTAAAGTTTGTGAGCAGTGGCAGGACTTAGCAATAGTGTTCACAACAGTCTGCAAGCAGTGGCAGGGCTTGACAATGGTTAGCAATAAGCAGCAGGCCGTAGTAGGCCAAAGCTTAGGGTGAGCTAAGGACGCCGTGGGAAAGTAAAACTGCTGAAGCTAGGAAGTCAGCATAAGCAAGAACAAGGAACAAAGGCAAGAGGAATGAAGAGGAAACCTTGAGATAGGCAGCTATCCCCGAGCAAAGAAATTAAGTAACAACGTAAGAACAATTGTAGCCTGTAAGGATTACACCAATCAGCAGCTTTTAACTAGGGGCGTTTAAGCTAGAAGCAGCACAGATCTTGTATAAATGATCCAGCGTAACTGCAAAAAAATTACACGTTGCTTGCATCAAGCAGAGTCCCTTTTCTCAATAGCAGCATTACACAACATTCCTCTAAAGTGAACTGCTAAATGATATATTATGGCTCTTATTCAGACAAGCAGTGTATAATAAACTGAGCAACATAAATATCTCTAGTCAATTACATGGAAGTAAAACAGGCTAAGATATGTCAAAAAAGAAACACTGACTCCAAGCTATTACTGTTTGTTGTACCTTCATTTATCAGTGTGTTATTCTTTCTTATTATGAAATTTCAGGAAAAAACTACTACATATTAAACTTATAATTAGTTCTTGAGTATTCCCATCACATGTAATAAGCAAGTCAAATAGCAAAGCAAGAATACATATATATCTTATTAAGCTCTAGCATATCACTGAGCAAAATGTAAAGACGTATTCTAGGTTTAATAGAGGCAGGAGTAGGGGAGGAAAAATTAATAGCACAAGATTGGAAAAAAATTGAGGCATTTTTTGTGGCAAATTATTGTAAATCCAATAAAGCAAAGCATTCATAAACAATACAGTCTTTCAAGTGTATTTCTAATTTGCGTATTAATCCTTAAAGGAGCTGTACATTTTAGAACCTGAGTTCAAAATAGGACTAAGATCATGCCAGATTTTATGCTAACCTTAATTTAAACTGTGAAAAAGTTTTATTATTTAGCATTCCAGAATTATTAGACATATAGAATAGAAATGCCCAACAGAATTAAGCAATTATGTATATTGCATTTGTGTTGTAGAATTTAAACGTCTATTATGCTATCAGATGAATAAAATTATGCCCCTCTATAAAGCTAAACAACCCCTTTTAAAATTTTGTATTTCACATTTGATGTAGTCCTATAATTTATATGTGGTTGTCTTATGCATTATACCAGGGTTGACTAAGTGTGTAATTTTCTGAATGCAAGATTTTTATGCATGAGAATTACAGAGCTACATGCTATCTCTACCAATTAATTTTTTTTTTACTCTTTGTATTTCATGCAACACTTCCATATTTCTAAACAAATGTAAGAGATTATAAAAACTGCCATATTTTTATTAGGTTAGAACTTGAATATTTGCTACCTATGAAGACTATGAAAAAAGCATGTCTTGAATTTCACAGAAGCCTGTGAATGTTATTTTAACTCTTCAACAAGAAATGAAGTCTCTGAAGATACAAAAGTAGAGCCATACATTTTTTTAAGAATTGAAATTTCAGCATAGTTAATGTTTAGTGATCCCAAGATTATTTCAATGTTGTTAGCAAACCACAAAAGCACCTTTCCCATCATTTAGCCTTAAACTACTTTCTCCTAGATGTTCCACTCGTTTTATAAAACTCTAGACCGGAAAATCTCATCCAAAGTAAAGGCAGAGTGCTTCAGGTGTTTGTGTCCTATAAAGGCATATTGTGTTTCTGAAATGCAAAATCATGAGGCAAATCTCACAAAGTGCAATATGTCGACTGCATCGTATCTGCGTATTCAATCACACAACCAATAAAACAAAATCGTGTATTCTGAACAAAAGGTTAATACTCATATCCTGGTAGGTTGTTTGGTTAAATAACCAACTTTGGCACTAAAATCTGACATGTTGATGCGGAGTATAAACAACTAACTAAGAGCTGAATGAGCTGTCAAAAATCACTAACGATGGTGGCCTTTTTTTGAGTCCTGCTCATCTGCAGGTTTAAAGGCTCTCATTTCCAGAATGTTGAAAGCAACTTTAGATAAGTAAAATCAGTTTTAGGAAATATTTAGGTGTTTGACAAGCCATTAACACACAAAACATAAGAATCTGAATTGTTTATCCATATCTTTAGATGTCCATATACATACACAACTGATTTTCTATAAAATTATCCTTGTTCTAAAATAAGGCAAGACTAACGGAAAATTAGGGATATTTTTGTCTATTTTACTTTTTTCACTTCAGAACTCAGCAATATAAAAAAGAAAATAAAAACCCAAAAAACAAAAAAAAAAAAAACAAAACAAAACAAAAAAATAAAAACCCACCACCCACCAAAAACCCAAAGACATTGCTTCCAAAAATTATTTACCTTAAATTAGAAAATCTGGTATATACTGGAGAAGTTTTACAATAACATTGTGAAGTTACTGCTGTTAAACATATAAAATCACAGTATGAATATGGCAAGGAAATTCAAGGGACACACTTGAGCACATGGTCAAAGCCTCAGATATTCTGAATTTTATAGGACATTCTGACTACTTTAAGTGCATTTTTGAAAACGGAATAAGGCCAAAGAAGATTGTAAAGAATGGCTTGAATATGTAGATGACTGAATTCTCTGAGTTGCCAACTGAGCTCTTTGACAACATGCCCTCTGAATTGAAAGAAGCATGCTCAACTTACTTTTTCACAGAGATTCAATACTTCCCCTTAGGCAAAACAAATGTTTCTAGGAACGAAATGAACATTACAGTTTGTCACCCTTTTATACACCGGTAATATACCGATAGTTAAAACCGTTTCTTAAAAAGAAGCTGCAACATACAAGCGCATACAGAAAAACTGTAGTGTAATAACCTGCTAACAGCTGAGTCCAACATAAATAGTACCCCAGAGGCTGTCACTTGCCCTTATTGATTTGCCCCATTTCATGGATTTATAGAACCTTTTCTCACCCAAGTTATGGGAGTGGTTGAGCCACCTGTAAGTCAGTAGTAGTGGCATCAAGCCCCTTCAGATGACTTTCCTTCCCTTCTTACGGAACCTGCCCCTCAGGACACTGTCGAGGCTCACAGTAAAGTCATTTGGGCCTCATTCCTTACTATTCTTTATGTCCATAAAGGAATAAAATTCTATAAAAGTAAGACGAAAGGAAGAAATCAGGATGTCTTTACAAATAGATTAGGGAAATTGTTTGTTCAGCAAAGAGTACAGGAACAGACAGGCATGCCTTCACAAAAAAGAGCAAGAAGTCTTATCAGCAAAGAGTAAAATGTTGTGAAACATCAAAGCTTAAAGCCATGAACTTTTGAACTGCTGGAAGAAATGTGCATGCTCAATAGGTTTATGAATATTAACATATTCCCCTAGAGGATGCATAAAGCAGAAAATAATGATCATACAATGCATGACATAAAGGGGGGTACACACTAAGACGCAAATGTATTAGGTGTATTGGAAAGTCTGTACCTCCCGAAAATCTTAGCCAAAGGGGAAGGGAGGGAGCAGTATATGACTGGGTAGATAGGGCTAAAAAGAGGCTGTGTTTTCTAACTTGAGAGGCTCTGCAGGAGAATGTTGCTGTAGACTCTCCCTTTATTTGAATAAAGCACATTAAAGGACCTCTCTGTCTATTTTTTGGATATTAATTGGTGATTGTGATGTTCATTCCACAAAAAAGCATGGAATGTGTGGAATGTTGCAACTCAAGTATTAGATCAGGTTTCTATAGTTAATGCTATAATCACTGCCTGCACACAGGCAGATGGTGCTAATGTCCAAAACTTTCCTTTGTTCAATCGGTAATACTTGGGGCCACCTTCTTTGTTTTATTTTAATTTTGAGTTTGTAGAAATTATTGCATGTCAGAAGAAAACATTATATTTTCAATTAGTATTATTAAAAACTCATAGAAAGAGCTACTATTTGTGTAACCCACACAATTACCTTGTCTAAAGTGGCACATCAAGGACATGAAATAGAAATATAGCATCAGTCACCAAAAAAAAACCAAAACCCTGAACTAATTCTCCCAGGATTATGCAATTCCTGGGTGTACTGTAATAACTGTGTGTTAAATTTTTCTGTAATACTTACTGCTGAGGAAGTTTTGAATGAAAGGAAGTAGATATTTATGGATTCAATCTGATGAGAGGACACTCCATACGGCCTTTGAGCAAATATTATGGTAAATACTGCATTAGGGCTTGGAATTAGAAAAAAGTATATGTTAAGTCAAGTATTTCTTCAATGCAATGCTGCTGACAGTGTTCAAGGCCAGGTTAGAGACCGCTTTGGGTAGCATGGTCTAATGTGAGGCATCCCTGCTTATGAGAGGTGGAAGGAACTAGACAATCTTAAGGTCTTTTCCCACCCAAAACATTCTATGGTTCAATATAAACTCCAACTGGGGGTGAAGCTTTGCAGTGTTTTTAGCACACAAATTATCTGCAAGCAGAGTTTATGTTCATGAGGGCAGTATGTGTCCAACCCTACTTTAGTCTATTCTGTATCATGTATCATTTGTCATCCCACATCTGTCATAAAAGTGGTGTAAATTTGGCCTAATCTTCATGTCATTTGTTCTGTCAATTTCCAGATAAATTTAATCCTTTCCTTACATCTGTTCTTGAATGTGTTTATGCTGCTATGCTATCCGATAGCACACGGATTATGCAACTGCAATCTGATTTCATTTAGCCGTAGGCTTTCAATAAGTTTTGTTTGAATACTTTGTCTTTATGACTTAAAATCCAAAGGATGTAAAAGGAAAAGTCTTTGAACATGAATAATAATTAATATTGAATATTGCCCATAAAAATGGAGTAAGTGTTTGGGCCAAGATTCCCTCATTTCACTTACAAATAAACTTCAATCATTTCATTTACTCAGGCTAGTGAGCATTGTTTGCTTTCTCTGCAAGGAGGAATTGGTGGTTAAGGAGTGACATTTAAATGAAAGCAGAAGTGGTTCCCATTAAAAATGCTGAGTTCAACAGAGAATTACTTGGGAAGAAAGGAAAGCAGGTTTAAAAACAGATTCTGGAGTTAGAGAAAATCTGCTTACTGTTAAGAACAGACTCAATTTCAATGAACTGTCAACCCAAAAATGGTGTTTCACCATTATTTAAAAATAAAAAAACTTGAGAAAAATTTAGTAAATTAATTGGCTGGTTATGTCTCAATATTTTGATCTACTTATTATGGCTATTCTCATTTTTGTGTTGGCAGTGCTATGAGCATTTTGTGCCACCACCTGCTTAGACCGTAAATAACAGAAACTTTAAACAATACTTCAAATACTGTGATTCTTGCAATAAAGTCCTATGAGAAGATATCACTCTTTGTCTTTTGGCAATATCCTGGAAAAATAAAACAGCACTAAACTGTCATAATAGGTTTAAATATAAGTAGTTTTGAGAATTATGTGCTAATATCTGGACAGAGATTTTAAGCCTGTTACACAGCACAAGAGTAACATATTTCCCTGCTCAGTGATGAAAAACCTTTATCTTTTTTAATTACCTGATTAAAAATACTTATATGGAAATTGCTTTTACTTATCAAATTAAAGAGTTTCAAGAGTTGTTAGTTTTTGTTTTATTTTACCTTTGTCATTTTCTACCAGGTGTTCTAAAATGGAAAATTCATTTGTGGATAGTTCTACTTTAGATTCATATTACACATATTGCACTCTTCCCTGGTATCATTGTGAGTTTTCTACAAGAATATAAGTTAAAAAATTACTTCTCTAAGAAGTTGTGTTAACATTTGTTGGATTGGTTGTTCAGCTGTCAGATATATCACGTGGTCATTTTGGTTGTATTGGGCATGATAAGCACAGAAAATGTCATGGTGTTTTGCTAGTTTTATGGGATTTTATTAGAGTGGCCATTGAATTCTGTTTCAAGTGCCTATCTGAATACAGTTCATACCTCTTGGAAAGAATTTAAGCTACACAATGAGAATATAGACTTTGATTCAAGCTTCATTTTTACACAAGGTGAGCAATCTGTATTAAAAATTACATGTGTGACAGCACATTGCAACTGGAGTTTTTTCATAGAAACTGTGTTCCATAAACACTCACACATGAAATTTCTTGGAACACCTCTGTTATTCCTTAGAGATTTCAACAGCTTATGTTTCCAGTCCGAATCTGTTCTGTGTTTGTTATATGATTTCATGTTTTGGCAATTTAGTCTCCTTTGACCTACAATGTTTCTGCAGGGCGTTTTTCTATTCTTGAGGAACTTCACTGGCTGACAGCACAAGTCCACATACTCACTGACTGGAAGCACAATTTCTCTTCTTTGTAAATCTTTCTCTGTGTTGCTCATTACTTCTTACTTTCCCCATCTTTGATGCTCTCATGGGGGTTGCTTCAACCATGATAATAATGGTGGAAGACACATTAAAAATGCATTAATGCACTTTACACCTCTGAGTTGTTCTTTCCAAGTGGATGGTTAACAAAGACTGCCTTTCTGAGGACAAAAATGACTAAAGTATGGAAGACACAGTTGCTGTTCATATTTGCTCTGTTCCTTCCCATATTTCTGCAGAAATGGTTTTCAAAACCAGGCATGTAATACGAAAATTTTCAATGCTGGTGCTTAAAGTGATCCTAGAATCATAGAATCAGCTACTTTGGAAAAGGCCTTTAAGATCATCAAGTCTAACGATTACCCCAGGACTACCAAGACCACCAGTAGACCATATTACTAAAGGCCTCATCCACACGGTTTTTTTAGCACTTCCATGGATGATGATTCCACCACTTTCCTGGATAGCCTGTTCCAGTGCCTGATTCACCTCTCTGCAAAGAAATTTTTCCAAACATCCAATCTAAACTTCCCCCGGCGCAGCTTGAGGCCATTACTTCTTGTCCTATTGCTTGTTACTTCAGGGAAAAGACTGATTCCCACCTCACTACTACCTCCATTCAGGTAGCTGTAGAGAGCAATAAGCACCCCTTTGGGCCTTCTCTTCTCCAGACTGTGCAACTCCAGTTGCTACAGCTGCTCTTCATAAGGTTATTTTTCAGATCCCTCACCAGCTTTGTTGCCCTTCCCTGCACAAAATCCAGTGAGCCCTAACCACAACCCTAAGCCTAATCTCAATGTCTTTCTTGTAGTGAGCGTCTCAGAACTGAACACAGGATTTGGTTTGCAGCCTCACTAGTACAGGCGTATGACCACTTCCTTGGCCCTGATGGATATGCTATTTTTGACACAGGCAAGGATGCTGTTGGCATTCTTGGCTGCCTTGGCACACTGCAGGATCTTGTTCAGCCTGCTGTCAACCATCATCTCCAGGTTCTTTCCCACTGATCAGCTTTCCAGCCACTTCTCCCAAAGCCTGTATTATTGCATGGGGTTGCTATGACCAAATGCAGGATCTAGCGCTTAGTCTTATTGAATCTGACACCACTGGCCACTGCCCATCAATTCAGCCTGTCCAGATCCCTCTGTAGAGTCTTCCTATCTTTCAGTAGATCAACACCTCCAGCCAATTTGGGAGGTGGTGTCATCTGCAAATTTAATGAGGGTGCACTCAATCCCATCATCTTGATCATCAATAAAGATACTGAACAACACTGGCCTTAACACCAGGCCCTGAGACACATCACTGATGACCAGTCTCCAACTAGATGCGGTGCCATTTACCACTGCTCTTTGGACACAGCCATACAGCCAGTTTCCAGCCCAGTGAAGAATTCTCCTCTCCAGGCCATGAGCAACCAATTTCTCCAGTAGAAACCTGTGGGAGACAATGTCAAATGCTCTACTTAAATCCGAATAAAACATGTCCACAACCTGTCCCTCATCAACAGAGACGGTCATTTTATCATAGAAAGATATTAGGCTGGTCAAGCAGGACGTGCCCTCATGAACACATGCTGACTGGCCCTGATGTGTCTTTTTTTCCCACACGGGCTTTACGATCTCAGGATCAAGTGCTCCATGACCCTCCCTGGCACTGAGTTCAGACTGATAGGCCTGTAGTTCCTAGGGTCTTACATCTTGTCTTTTTTGAACACAGGCATCACGTTGGTCAAACTCCAAACCTCGGAGACCTGCTCACTAGAACAGGACTGCTGATAAATGGTGATGGAGAGTGGTTTACCAAGCTCCTCTAATAGTTCCTTCAGCACACTTAGTTGTAATCCATCACGCCCCATAGCCTTGTGTACGTCTAAGTGGATGTCATGGTTTAAGTCCTGCCACGCAGCTCACTCGCTCCTCCACTCCCCTTCTTCCCTCAGCTCCCGGAGGGATGGGGAGGAGAATAAAGAAATTCTTCTTTACAAAAATCCCACAGGTTGAGTTAAGAACAGTCTGTTATCTAAGGTATAACACAAACCACTACTGCTACCACCAATAATAATAATGATAAAGGAAATAACAAGGGAAGAGAATACAAGGCTCACCATCGACTGATACCCAGCCCCACACCAGCAGAATCTCGCCCTTCCGGATCACTGCACATTACATCCTGGGCATGAAGTGCTGTGGTATGGAATACTTCTTGGGCTAATTTGGGTCAGGTGCCCTTTCTCTGCTTCCACCCGGCTTCTCCTGCTCCCAGGGCAGAGCATGAGGCTCAGAAAGTCCTTGATCAGTCTAAACATTCTAAGCAGTAGCTAAAAACATCGGTACTATTAGCACAGTTCCCAGACCTAAAGTTAGAAAGGCAGTGCTGCACCAGCTACTGAGGAGAAAAATGCCGGCTAATGCTCAATCCAAAACAGTGGAGTAGGATGTCTTTAACCAATTCTTCCTGGATTATGCGATTTTTAACAGCTCTCCATCTCTGCCACACAATTCAGGTAACTGAGTACCCTGAGGATGGCTGATGTGACTATTAAAGACTGAGACAAAAGCAGCATCAAGTACCTCAGCCTTTTTGTCATCCTCAGTCAGTAGGTTTTCCTTAGTATTCAGCAGAGAATGGAGGTTCTCATTGGCCCTCCTTTTATTACTAATAAATTTTAAAAAGTAATTTTATCATCTTTATGGGAGTGGCCAGATTTATTTCCATCTGTGCCTTTGCCTTTTTAACTTGCTCTCTACATAGCCTAACATCCTTATGCTTTTCATGGGGTAACTACCCCTTCTTCCACAAGCATTAAATACTCTTTCTTTTCCTGAATTCCAGCAGTATCTCCCATTTCAACCAGACTGGTCTCTTCCCTGCTGGTTTGATTTTCAGCACATAGGGACTGCCTGCTCCTGCGCCTTAAGGATTTCATTCTTGAAGAGTGCCCAGACTTTCTGGACCCCTTTTTACATCAGTAATATTTCCCAAGGAATTCTGCCAATCAGTATCCTAAAGAGGCCAAAGTCTGCCCTCCAGAAGTGTAAGGTGGAGGTTTTGCTGACCTTTTTCCTGGCTTCTCCAAGGATTGAATATTCAGTGATTCAGTGATCGCTTTGCCCAAGAAAGCCTCCAGCAACCACAAACGCCACCAGTCCTCTGTATGCAAACAGGAAATCTAGACAGGCACTTCATCTAGTTAGCTCAATAACGTGCTGGGTTAAGAAGTTCCGTCCACACTTTCCAAGAACCTCCCGGATTGTTTCTTCTCCGCTATGTTGTACTTCCAGCAGATATCAGGTAGGTTGAAGTCCCCACAAGAACAATGAAACTTCTTCAAGTTGTTTGAAGGACACTTCATTTGTATCTTCTTCCTGGATGACTGGTCTATAACAGACTCCTACAAGGATATCATCTTGATTGGCCTTCCCCCTGATGTTCACACACAAACATTCCGCCTTTTGAAATCAGGAATCAATTTAGGAGGCCAGGAATACTGGAGGCTGTTGGAGCTGGTTTGACAATGAAGGGGAAGAGCTGATTTGGTAGGAGGCTTCCCAGACTGGTCAAGGATGCTTTAAACTAGATGTACTGGGGAAAGGGAACGTCATTCCATTCCAGCATTACCAGTCAGTTGCCAGCACCTATAATGAATGCTCGGAAGAATGTAGAGATATTTCAGTCACCCCAGCCAGTGAGAGAGCTTCATTTGGAGCTCGGCTCAGGCGCCTCTATGCAAACACCCGTAGTATGGGGAATAAAAAGACGAATAAGACATGTGCATGTCTATGTGGGCATAATATAATAGGCATCACAGAAAAATGGTGGGATAGCTCCAGTGACTGGAGTGTTAGAAAGGAAGGTGACAGGCTATTAGGAAAAGAGAGGCACGGCAGGCAGGCAGGGGGATTTGCTATTTATGCTAGGGATAGGCTGCAGAGGATAGAACTCTGTCTGGGGAGAGGTGAACAGTCAATAGAGAGCTTGTGCTTCCAGATTAAAAGGCGAATAGCATTGCGAGATATTATTGTGGAGATCTATTACAGACCGCTGCAAGTAATAGAGGCGCCAACAAGGAGACATGTTATGCTTTAACTCCTTCTCACCTACTGGGAAGAGCTGGTTGGAAATTATATGTCCCAGGGAAGCCTAGCTTGTAGTGATAATGACATGGTCAAATTCCAGAACCTCAGGACAGTGAGAAGAGCATGAATCAAGCTCACTGCTCTGGACTTCAAGAGAACAGAATTTGGCCTTTTCAGGAATCTGTTTAGAGAGGTTCCACGGGATATAGCCTTAGAGGGCAGGGGGCCCAAGACTGTTGGTTGTTATTCAAGGATCACCTGCTACAAGCTGACTGAGGAGTGTTGCGTCCCATCTAGAAAGACGTGCATCAGGAGGGCTAGGAGACCTCCTTGGATGGATACGAGCTGCTGAGGAAAATTCGAAGGAAAAAAAGAGGCTTATAGAAATTGGAAGCAAGGACAGGCAGCCTGGGAAGAATACAGGGATGTAGTCCAGGAAACATGGACCAGGCTAGGAAATCTAAGGCCCAGTTAGAATTAAACTTAGCTAGAGATGTGAAAGATAACAGGAAGGCATTCTGTAGATACATTGCATATAAAACAAGACTAGAGACAGCCTAGGCCCTCATCGGAAGTTATCAGGCAAACTGGCTACCCTGGATTTGGAGAAGGTTGCAGTTCTTAATGACTTCTTTGCCTCAGTCTTCCCTGGAAAATGCTCAGACCACACCACCTAAGACTTGGAAGGCAGAAGCAAGGCCTGTGAGAATGAAGACCTTTCGTCCACTGTAGGAGAGGATATTGTTCGAGACCATGTTAAGAACCTGAACATGTTTAAGTCCATGGAACCTGATGAAAGCCATCCACAGGTCCTGAAGTAGCTGGTGAATGAAGTTGCTAAGACACTGTCCATCATATTTGCAAACTCATGGCAGTCAGGGGATCTTTCCATCGACTGGAAAAAGGGAAATGTAACTCCCATTTTCAAGAAGGGGAAAATGGATGACCCAGGGAACTAAACACCAGTCACACTTCTGTGCCCTGCAAATTCTTGGGGCAGATTCTCCTGGAAGGTACGCTAAGGCACATGAAAAGCAGCAAGGTGGTTGTTGACAGCCAGCATGGCTTCACTAAGGGGAAATCCTGCATGACCATTATGGTGGCGTTCTATGATGGGGCTACGGAAGTGATTGACCGGGGTAAAGCAGTTGATGTCTTCTACCGGGACTTCAGCAAAGCCCTCGACACTGTCCCACATTGTCCTGCTTTAGCAGTAGCAGCTAACTTGAAGGGCTAGATCGCTTCTTGGTGGGGTTTTGTATGGGTCGGTGGATAGTGAGTGGTTGTGTCTTTCCCCTTGTTATTTCTCTTCTCATTATTATTAGCGGAAGCAGTAGTGGGTTTGTTTTATACCTACGTTACTGGACTGTTCTTACATCAGCCTGTGGGTGTTAAATTCATTAGATTTCTCATCCCCATCCTTTCGGGAGCACAAGGAGGAAACAGGGGAAGTGAGTGAACGGCTGCATGGTTTCTGCATTGGTGGCTGATCTTAAACTATGACAAGCATGAAATCCTCTCTTGCTCTCAGTAGTGACAAGTTTTTTTCGCATAAAACCACGAAACTGTTGTGTCACCAGAATATGTATCCTTGTAATGGAAACTGGTCTTTATCTTAGGTCCTTGACTTCAGCCATATCAAAGGCTGTAGTGTAAATCTTCTTCCCATCTTCACCCAAACCATAATGTATGTATCACAGAATTTCTTCACCAGCTGATTCAGCCAGGCTTCATCTGCCAAGAAATGCTTTCCCAATGCTAGTTTTTATTCAGATGGTATAATTAGAGTAATACTATTGCATGTTTTGTAAAGGAATATAACTAGTCAGTTCTTTAGACACATTAAAGCTTGGCTAAGAAAAGCATAAGCAAACCCACTTTGGGGACATTCTTTTAGTGAAAATCATGTCATATGCATGGTGCTGTATAAAGGAATCCGTGCTGGGGCCGGTGCTGTTCAACATCTTTGTTGGTGCTGTGGAGAGTCGGACTGAGTGCACCCTCAGCAAGTTTGCTGATGACACCAAGCTGTGTGGTTTGGTTGATATGCTGGGGGGAAGGAATGCCACCAAGAGGGACTTTGGCACGCTTGTGAGGTGGCCTGATGCCAGCCTTATGAATTTTAACCATGCCAAGTGCAAGGCCATAAACATGGATTGGAGCAATCCCTGGCCCAGCTGCAGGTTGGGCAGAGAACAGATTCAGATTAGCCCTGCAGAGAAGGACCTGGAAATGTTGGTAGATGAGACACTTAATATGAGCCAGCAGTGTGTGCTCACAGCCCAGAAACCAACTATGTGCTGGGCTGCACCAAAAGAGGCTTGAATAGCAGTCTAAGTAGGTGATCCTGCCACTCTGCTCGCGTGAGACTTCACTTGGAGTTTTGTGTGCAGTTCTGGAGTCCTCAACATAAAAAGGATATGGAACTGTCAGAACAAATCCAGTGGAGGGCCACGAGGACTATCAGGGGACTGGAGCACCTCCCATATGACGATTGGCTGAGAAAGTTCGGGCTGTTCAACCCGGAGTAGAGAAGGGTCTGTGGAAACCTCTTAACAGCCTTTCAGTATCTGAAGGGGGCCTATGAGGATGCTTGGGAAGGACTCTTCATTAGGGACTGTGGTGATAAAACAAGGGGCAATGCTTTCAATCTTAAAGAGGGGAAGTTTAGATTGGATAAAAGGAAGATATTCCTTACTGTGAGGGTGGTGAGGCAGTGGAATGGGCTTCCCTGAGAAGCTGTGAATGCTCCATCCCTGGTGGTGTTCAAGGCTAGGCTGGACAGAGCCTTGGGTGGCATGATTTAGTGTGAGGTGTCCCTGTCCAATGCAGAGGGGATGGAGCTAGATGATGTTCAGGTCCTTTCCAATCCTAACTATTCTATTATTCTATCTTATATTGTAGGATTTGGTCTGCCGTATAATAATTACCAATATAAACTTTTTCTTGACCACTGGTGATAGCTTTACATAGCTCTTCTCTGGATCAATAGTATGTGAGCATGCCTTTACAAATTTCTAGTCACTTTCCATTTTGGTCTCATATAATGTACCTCAGAACTGCCATAATATCTGTGAATGCCTGAAGTAAAGGTGCTATAATGCATTTCAGTTTAAGGTATGAGAAGTTAAGTGACACATCTATTTGCAGTTTAAATATGTATTAAAATATCTGGAGGCAGTGGTGCACATGACCATCTAAAAATCTGAGTTTGGTTTATGCCTTCTTCTTAGAAGTCTTGTATCCTTGGTGAGATTCTGTATTAAAGGAAGAAAAGAGTAAGTAAAGGAGAAGAAATTCTTTTATGTTGTAATTTGCTGGAACACAGTTCTCTGTTTGGATCTATTCAGTACTTTTTGTGCCCTGAGGGATATTCTTGCTGATGTAGTATGGTAAGAAATTATTGAGACTGTGGTGGCTATTGGAAATGAAAAATAAACCAAAAGTTTTATTTGTTTTAAATTTTGAAAAACACCTTTGTAATCCTCCTGTGTGCTTGCTGTTATTTAGTGTAAAATGATTCATGCTGTCTGTTGGTTTTAAGTACTTATGTGTCGTGCTTTAAGTCCTGCCTCTCACTTCACCCCACTTTTTCCTTCCACTCCTGGAAGCATGGCGAAAGGCATGTATCCTGATTTCTTTGACACTAATTTTAGATGTATCCACATTACCTTATATGTTATAATTACATAATTTTACTTATGGCAGTTTCTAGTTTTTAAGCCAGAAGATAAAAAGAAAGACTTCATTTTTAGACTACTTTAAGAAAGCTGAACTCAGATTTTTTTCCTTCTTTTAAACAAGAATCAAATAATTTACTACTAGTAATTTAGCAGCTCGTAATTTACTCAATCTTAGAAATGATACCATCCTCATAATTGTATGACATATGAGTTGCAACATTTCCATTTTCTGCATTTTTACATCCTCGAGCAGAGCTTACCTCCACACAAATGTACTGGAAATTTTTTAGCTCTAGTCATTGAATTGCTTATCTCCAAAATCGCTACTTCTGTAGCCTTCTGTGCTCTACAGAAGGATATAATTTTTATATTTATTTTATTGTCAGGGAAACTTCTTGCAGCTGTGGTATTCTTCATTTAGTTTATAATAATAATATCTATTTATTTGTAATGGGAATGCCTGAGCCGCTTCCTAGTGAATAAAATTTTTTTGCCATCAACAAAATATTGAACAGATCTCTTCAAAGACTTTCATGATTTCCTCATCTGTGGGCAGTTTTATAAAAGCTACTATTTCAGAAAAACTAATTATTCTGAAATAATGAAATTCACCTAATCTGAAGTATTCTCCCAATAATTGTTTGTATATTGAACTGAAATTAGTTCAGAAAAACACAGCACTGTAATTCAGTCTTATGCATACATATTACAGGAACAGCATTCTTCATAGGAGTATTGGCATAAAGCCTTTTTTTGTACGTGTGTACTGCAGTGGATTTGAATGTAACTATAAAATTGTCTTTTAGTTCATTTGTCTTTTTATCTCCCCAGGAGTTCATGATAGTCTTCTGTGTGAAATCAATTAGTAAAAGAGTGAGGTAAGAAATGCATTATCACTTGCTTCTTGTTCTTTAATAGAATTAGATCTCTAGGAGTCAAGTGGTATTTATTCTGCCAAATGAGTGCCAGGTCACACAGATTCTTGAGCAATTTGTGCTTATCCAGAATATTGTTTTGGAAAGGGTCTCCTATTGGGAAGTATTACTTTTTTTTCTGTATCATTTTAAGGAGACTAATTCCAGTCCATAGTCATCAATTACATATTTAAGAAACACTTTGGTTTTTGGTAGCTGTAACTACTTTCAAATGAGTCTATACGTAATACTTATCTGTAAAAAGTCTAAAATAATTGATAAGGGAATCAAAGTTAATAAAAATGACATGGATTAAGAAGTTAAAGACAAAATTATATTTTTATTTCCTTTACCCAGGAATAAATTGGAAAAGTATATGTCTGTTGGATATTTTATATTTCCCGATAACTTACTGTAGTCACTTTCCTGTCATCTCGCCTTTATTTTTCAGTCCAAAGAAATAATTATGGAAGTGATGATTTCCCATGCTTATAATTTTGTTGTTTCGGATCTTTGATGGAAAAAGTCAGCAATAAAAATCCATTAAAATAAAAGATAGATTGTGAAACAGAGGCTACAACGCAGAATACAGTAACTTTCCTGCCTGTGTAAAGAAACAAAAAGCAAGGAGACTGTAAATGTGTTAGTTGCCTCGGTAAAATAATCTAAAAGGTTTCATGAAAATCTGAGATTTTAGAAAACTCTAGATATTCTTTGTTATGTATTGAAAATACTCATTATTGATAAAATATTTTTGGAGCAGGTAATTTTTGTGCAAAGTGGAACTATTCTTTTCTACTTGATCTTGTCACTAGTCACTTTTGTTCTATAAGTCTTAAGCTTTTAAGTTTACGTTTCTCTGTGGTTCTGAGATCAATGCTACATGGAAAAAAATTTTTGCAGATTATTTCTTTCTTTTCAAGTTGTGCTGCTATTTCAGCAGTGATGCTTCTTATTCTAGAGTTATCTAGCCTGTCTGTGTGCATCAGAGGGAAGAGGTATGATATTTTAGGCTTTATGGGAGTTTCTCTTAACTACGTATGTTTTAGTTGAGTCCAATTTAAAGTTCCCTTAGTTTTTATTACCTAGATGGTGTGAGCAGTTAGAATACTTTAACTCTGAGGTTCTGATGAGCATTAAGTGATAGATAACGTGAAGTATCAGAAATTTAAAACGAAGGGATCTGTTCTCACTCCTGAGAAAGACCATATAATGTGTAGTAAATATAAAGAGAATTAATTCAGAGCAGGTGGAGATCCATCCCCTTTGATTCAGTAGAGATATGCTACTTCAGCTGAACACATGGGACTTGGGTATGGGATTGAAGCAATTCAAGATTTTTTAAATTCTTTAATATCTTAATAGCACGGTAATGCAGACTGTTGTTCTGATAATTCCCTCTGTTCTTTGAGCTTTCTACTGTGGTTTCAAATTTGTCAGATCAGTATGTTTGTATAATTTTTCTCATTTTTCACTTAAACAAATTTTTTTCCATGCTATCCTCTTGATACATTTTAATTCTTTTTCTAACTTTCTGTTACATTCAGTGTTAGTATGAGTTCACTAAAACTTTCTAGTTGCTTACCAGTTTTGTTTCTTTAGTTTCATTAGATATCCACCTCATCAATCAATTTTCTCCCATGATGAGAAACATCTTCCTGTGTAAAAAGCTACCCATGTTCTAAATTATTTAATAAAAGATGTTTTTTTTTGCTTTGTATAGCATTCTCCTTTGTTGAGGCCCAGTATACAAGAATGGAACTTGAATCAAAGCATATTCTATCTATAATAAATTTCAATTCAGCCATAGTGTGTTACAGTGTCTAGCAAGGCATTTACTATTGCTGATTTTCCAGGCTTTTCATAATTTTTTTTGTTGCTTGTTCTCTTAGTAGTGGATCTCCGTAATGGCACTTGATTCCCAACTAGAGGCTTGAGAAACCCCACTTAAGTAGCGCAATAACTGGTATCACTGTCAGTGCGCTGTAGCCGTGGAACAGATTGTTTTACCCTTCTGTGGTTTTGTGGTACATATTTATACTGCGCTGTTGTTATGAACAAGGTGGCAAGGGCCTGCTTCTCTTAAGAGGGAGGAAAGGCACTTTGAGATTACAAGTTTTTGAGAAAGAAGTTTTCAAAAGATTGCAATGTTTTCTTTTCTCTGCCCTTTGTAATGTTGATTTAGCCCTGTCTTTGTGATCTAAAGTAGTACTGAAGGGCATTTTAAACCAAGTATTATTTGACCCAATTGCAGTGCACATCCAAGGTACATACTTTAGAACACACATACATGTATATCTCAAAAGCAGTTTAATAGGCAACTGATATGGTAAACCAACAACAAAATTTTGAATCTTTCAATGCGTCAAAATAATGCTTCAGTGTATGCTTGCTTCTTCCTCCCTGCAAGGACCTAGAATATTGCTGAAAGTCTGGCAAAGAAAAAGCTGGGGGGGACAAAAAACAAATTTACAAAACACCCATTGGCTATCAATGTGTACATCCAAAGTCCTTCCTTGGTTTAATATTGAGCAAATTGCCAGTTACATGTAAAAATCCGTATAGAAGTAAAAACCTTAAAATCATAGAATGGGTAGGAATGGAAAGGACCTTAATATCATCTAGTTCCAACCCCTCTGCTATGGGAAGGGATGCCTCATCCTAGACCATGTCCCTGTTAATAAGCTCAGTGTGACAGTGCCCCCCACTTTAGGCACATGAAGCAGGAATGAACATGGCAATGCAAAATAAGTCAGCGTTTCCTTCGTATTGTTTGCATTCTTTATAAAATCAATACAAGTGACTACTTAGCCTCAAAAGGCTGTGAAATGGGTATGAAAGAATCTGAGGACCATGGCAGATCAGCTGAACTGGCTGTCATTTGTATTTTTAAAGAAAACTTTGTGCAAACTTTTCAATATAGGTCCATCCCAAAATAGACACTTAGAATAGCCACTGTTAGCAGAAATCATTTCCCCTAGAGGAAGGCTAGAATTAAAAATACTTACAAGGCAGACTTCATAACCCAGCAAATGCTGACTTTTTTATAAAAAGCCAGGCTACGTTATCATCTCTAATAAGCTTATTTTATTTAGGTATAATGAAAGGCAAATATTAACATTGACAAATGAATTGTCAAGAATACAGGACATAACACAGAACTGAAATGTTAAAATGCTATCTTTGTTTTATGGTATTCCAATCCTGAAAGGAGGAGGAATTCATTAAAAAGTTTTGAGGTTTTGTCAACTCAGTAAACTGGTAAATAAAAACCCAAAAATACTCAGTTCTTGGTTAGGTTTTTCACTGTAGTTTACTTAGTCCCTTCCATTTATATATTTCTGGCATAGAGTCTCCTTGAATATTCTTTCTACTTAGGCATTATCTCCGGTTCTGAGTGACTTCTCACTTGTTACTTTATTTATGGTAGCAAAATGGAAAGTCTAATCGACGCTGAACTATCTTTTCTGAACAATTGTAAATATAACAATTATATAAAGGCATTAAACTGGTCTAAAATATCCGTATTTTCTCCTGCTATTTGATTTATCTGTTGAAATATAAAATATATTTTCAGCATTCTTATCAGCTATTAAAAAAATAATGCTATCTGTTATATTAGAAAGTCAGAATAGTAAAATCCTGTGTCAAATAACATCCTAGAGAAAAGGCCTTTTTTTGTCACAGAATGCATGTAAAATTTTGGAGTTTCACTTATTCAAAAAGAAGAGATTTTCACAGATTATGCCACAGGCTTATGGATAATTAATTGTAATGAATACCATATAGCTGAAAGAACTTTATTTCTGCTGTCATGTGCATTTGAGAAAGAATGGAAATCGATATTCTTTTTATACATTATGTAGGGAGTTAGATGACGACCAGCTTGCATGTAAAAGGGATCAGCTACTTCAATCACAGTAGCAAGAGATTTTCCACTATAAAACCATTGCATCTTAATTGTGCAGATGGAATATGGAAATGCTTAATCCAAATAATGACATAATGGTTTCATTGAAGCAAGCCTATTCACTATAGCCGATATAAAAAATATGTTAATTTGGAATTTAGCCTAGAATTTTCTAAACAAAATTTTGAGCTGCAGCAGTGAGATGCAATCCTTTTAATGTTTTGATTTTTAAAGTAAACAAACAGAGTACCTGTTAAAATTGATTGGGGATGTTACACAAACTCATTATCGACATGGTTTTTCATGCTGCTCCTTTGGCATTTGTAGTACTGAACTGATTGCTTATCTTCCCTCCTGTGTCAGAATCAAGGTATGTTTTTCCAAAGCTATATTTAGCCAGAAATGACCCAGAGCCCTTAAGGTATTGCCTTGTAATTATAAGAAAAATTTTAATTTCAGTTTTTATTGTAAATATAAATCAATTTCTCAGTGAACAGAAAAATGAGTACTAAGAAATCTGGCAAGGATTTCATGGCTTCAAAAACACAGCACTAAATTCTCATCCTAATTTCTTAGTGCATTTTGCAAAACAAAGCTGCCTCTTATGTGATAATGTCGTGATTTGGTTTTGGTTTTGTTTTTTTTTCAGAGAGACCAAATATTGTGGTGGGTTTTTTTGTCGGAGAGACCAAATACTCTTCTAACTGATCTGTCACTCGATTCTTATTAGAAAGGGTCAGGATTTATGATGACTTTTACCTTTTTTTTTTATTTCTGTAAAAATCTTGGGATTCTGATGCAGTAATAGTTTTCTCATTAATGTGCTGCAATAAAATAGTTCATTTTAAAAACAGTGCAGTGGAAGTTCCCAATCCCTAAATGTTCCATGAACCAAAATTTCTTGAAGTGAATTTTGTTATTATGTGCTGGACAAGTAATGAGGTGGCAGCAAATATGTTCTTTGATACAGATAATGGAAACAGACTATGCATTCTGCGTAGAATATTTGAAAGACCATATTCTTCAGAATTAGAAAAAATGAATTTAAACCCGTGTAAAACTATAAAGTCAAATTCAAATTATCATGTTAACTGGAACCATTAGCAAATTTATTGATTTTTCTTTATTCTCAGAAGTTTTTTTTTTTCAATCTCACCTGCCTCTAAGTTGTAAAGCCCAGTATGTATTCTGGGAATTATGACTTTTTAGAAACGCCTTAGATAGATACACTGTAAACAACTGCCAATGAATGTAGCATCAACAGTGGAAAGCAGTCGTCCTGAAGACCAAGGTTCAAGGTGAGCAAGGAAATTCCATGGTTTTTTTGCAAAAAGCAAAAGGCATGTTCTTTTCATTCAAGTGATGAAAATGTTCTCTTGAAGCCAGAATACAGCTGCATACCTCTACCTCTTAGATTAAGGGTAGATTATGTTTCTGAAGATTATAAAAGCAGAACTTCTACAATTGCTGGTCATTTCAGAGGCTTTGACTGCTCATCAACCAAGCTCCAGAGAAGATTTTGGCAGGGTATTTAAATGGTGGCTTGGATAAACCATCCCCTGTGGAAATGTCACACAACAAAAGATCCTTAAGATCTGCTGCTAGGCAACAAAAACGACAAGCCAGGCCACCATAGAGAGAGTAGCTGGCTTTGACATAGCAATAGGAATTTAGCGTTAGAGACAAGCAATGAAACTGCTTGGAGAAAAACAGATGGAAGAATATATTTACATAGTGGTCATATAAACTCACTCAAGGAGAATGATAAACTCCTTTCCAGATACACTGAAGAGTCTGATACCTTTCTTAATACCTGTTAATGTATTGCCATACAGGATCAGCTGAAGTTTGTCTTGCCTTCTGTCGTCTCTGTAACAGACCTTGTGCAGGCCTTGGGGTGAACACCTAGTCGGCTAACTCCGTCTGCGGTTGGCATTAAAAACCCTGGGTGGCAGAGTGCTGAGTTCTGGGTATCAGTAGGTGTCTTCATTACTTGGAACGAAACTGGAAGTAGTTGTGGTTTCAGGAGGAATTAAGACATTGCTCTTACACTAATGTACAGGCAATAAGTAAGTCTGGCCTGGAGAGCACTTACATCTGGGTACTCCTTTTAGTATACTGTAGCTTGGGTAAATTATAATGATCTATGGACAGTCCTCTTTCTTTGCCTAACTGTTTTGGGCAAAAGGCAACTCCTGCATGGATCTTAAGTGTTTTAAGTTCTAGTACTCTTCCACGTAACATATACTTTAAATGTTCCTGTTAAAATACTCAGTTTGAAACTGAAATAAAAAATTTTGTTTGAATGTAGCTATGAAGTAAAAAGTAAAATTGTAGAAACTGCAATAGATTTTTAAAACAAGGAAAAGTTATTTCAGTGACTGAATCAAAAGCCTTAAAAACAGTATTGAGATCTTTTACAGCCCTAAGTAATCTATGATTCTATTTTGCAAGTATCCTACATTGCCCCATTGAGAACTTTAATATAGTATTGAAGTAATTTACATTTGAGTCAGCTTTGGTGTCACAAAATATTAAATGTACTCATCTGTCTTATCTACACAATGAATTTTGAACATATGTTCTCAGTACCAATTGTCAGGTCAGGGAAAATAAGTATAGCAAGCACCTGGTTTATTAAGGTAAACTTTTGAAACTTACAGCAGCTGCCTAGTGCTAGCAGAGTGGCATATTCCGTGGAAAGACTAATGGAAGTTTAAGTTCTTAAAAGAGACTTTCTCCTCTTCCACCTGCTAGAAGGGAAAACCAATCCAAACTAAATCTTATTGGAGTTAATAGGGTTTCACGGATTTGCAGAGAGAACAAATAGCATGGAAATAGCTGCAGTTATCGGCTAATTACCTTTAGCTACCACATCAAAAGGTGGTTTCTTGAAATTCAGAGGTAGGAAAAATAGCTATGACGGGTCTTTATTCAGACAGAATTCTGGTGTCCATGTAGCTCTTCAAGTCTACAGGTTAGGGTGTCAGACAGAGCAGGGCATTTTAAGGTAAAACTGTGATTAGTCTACAAGAATATTACTATTTTTATTTCTTCTTTTTAACCTTGGTATACACAGTTCAGACTAACAAATATATCTTATTGTACTTCTTCAGACGTTTGGAGCTAATCACTCCAGCATCAGCCAGTATGAAATTTTCTACCTTTTATTTGCATCCTTTTATTCTAGTCCTTTGAGGTTTTTATTCATTTTTAATGACTTAAACAAGCATTCATATCACATCGCGTCAGCCTTGGACTCCAGTTTTAAAAGGAAACAACCATGCAGTGGCCCCCTCACTCCCTTCTGTTTCTAATGGAGAAGAGTGCCTGTCTGGAGTAAAAAGGAGATGAGAAGGGGAGCTGAAATTACATTGAGTTAAACTGATTTTATTTGGTTTCTCTTTTGTTTTTAGTGAGGTTTTTGTTTGTTTGAAATCCCTCTTTATGTAAAAGATCCTTTTGCAGTAATGCATTCATGGTGCATTAGTGAAGAATGGACGTGCCTGATCAGATAGCAGATCAAGAGAAGTGTTGCATGGGAAAGACAAGCCACAGGTGTGGCTCTGAATCTGATTTGGCATTGTCTTAATTATTGGTCATTTTGGTCACATTAATTTCCCTTTTATATCTAGGTCAAGCCACACCTATAACAGTTGGACCTTCGTTCTTGCTTCTATTAGTTCTACCAGTGTGTGAGTATTGCTGTGGGCTACTATGATGTTTGCTACTCAATTTATAAATCAGTGATGGAAGCACTTAAATTCAGGGCCTCAGGTCAGCCAGCGGGTGATTGTACATTATGTGACTGCAGTTCAGAGAGCGTAGCAAGGTATTTGTTGCCTGGACAAAGAGGAGAGCCCTGCAGGAGTGCACCAGTTATTTTACTATTCATACCTAGGTCCTTTCTCATGAGTTGTTCTATACGTTCTTCATTCTGTGGGGAAGAAAGAAGAAACCTTCTAAAAGGCACATTCTGCTGTACTTTTAGATACTGTCTTGATCTGCAGCAGAACAGTCCTTCTCAGAGATAGAAGTGCTTCTGGGACTCATGGCAGATAAAAACGGAAGGAAGCTAAACCCCATCACTGGGGGGCGAGGGTGTTGAAGCAGCGAGGGTGTGAAGGCTCACCATAACTCTAGCTGATTCCTTTTTCATTGTCAGAGGATGCTCTGCTGTTGTCTGAGAGCCACAGGTTCTTTGGAAATATTTCCTTTGGATGGAGAGGCCATGTGGGCGGTCACATCGAGGAGACATAGGATACTATAAGTAGAATTCTGATAATACTTGGATTCAAGAGTGGGAAGGATAACTCATTTGTGGATAGCAAATTCTGCTATTTTTTCAAATTCTTATTCGTCATTGGCATGGTAGTGTCGGAGAAAATGCTCTCACCCTTTCTGTGGTTTCTTCTGCTATAGTATATTCATAATTTTCTAGTCTCTGACTCAGAGCTGTTTTCACGAAAGAACATGCAAATTAGTGATACTTTGAATAGGGTGTTTTCTTCAACGTGCTTGTGCTCTTACTATCTCATGAATAATAAATGATGAAAATACAAAAATTGGATAATGGTTATGAGGTTACAAATAAAAGAGCAGTTTTACAATTACTGTAAAAGTTCCAGGAAGAGGTTTTTTGTTGTTTTCATTTCAGTTGGGCTGGCTCTAAATGAAGGGGATAAAAATGATCTCTCTTCCAGGGAATGAGCAATTAATGCAAGCTAGCTCAGGAGGCGATCACAGATAAACTGAGTGGATGCTTGCACATGGCTGAAGTAATATGTTTATATGAGACAAATGGAACAGATGCATGTCGTGATGCTCAGGACTTCATCATGGGCTGCGGTTTTTAATAGAGATTGTTATAGAAACATAGTTCCTCTAAGGACATCTTTTGACACCCACAAGCCTGTGACCTATATAATAATGACAATTGCTTACAGACAAATGTAATATAATTAACACAATTAATTTTTATTGTTGTTGTAAGTCATTGCAGTTTCTCAGCTAGAAGAAGCCTGGTGAAATGATCAATATGTGACTAATGAGCTGTCTTTGGAATATCTGCAGTCTGAATACCTGCATCTCTACCAAAAATAGTCTGGGAACCTATGTCTTAATGAAACTTCAGACCACAGACCTAGAAAAGGTCATCCTAACTTTTCTGCTAAATTGGCTGGTGGCTTACTTTTAAAAGTAACTTTGTGCTTGGATAATCCTGATCTGCCACATCCTCTTTGGCTGCATTCTCTCTAATTTATTCTTAATAAAAACTCGTCAAAGGACTACCTCTTTTTTTTTTTTTTAATGTTCTTTCTGCTAACAAACACTTTCTTGTTCTTTGAAATGATGTTAAAATAATAATTACTAGTCCTTAATTAAGTAGCAGTCTTTAAAATGGAAATAATGAATATTATTACCCATGGCAATGACTTCTTGCTCTTAGAATGTGAGCATTGTTTCGTTGAGTAATCCTGTACAGCAGTGCTGCAAGGCAAAATTTAGAAGGGCTGAAGCCATTACATAATGAATAAGGTGACTAGAATGTAACTGTAGGGGCAGCCATAGCACTTGAGACTTCAAATTTATTCCAAAAGCGATGTTCACATGATAATCTCAGGATAGACATTTCTCTGTTTTGCCTTATCCTCCTCCTGTAACTTCATGTAGAATATTTGAACCTTCCAATGTCAGTTATATATGCATTACTGCCCAGGAGAAGCTTTGGAGTATAATGATGTCAAAGATAACTGCTTATTCTTTGTAGCAAGAGGAGCTTATATGTAACTAAGGTAGATTACTTTTTTCAAGTAATTATTTTAAGTAGCCTTGCTTACATTAGCTTCAGAAACTAATCATATGATAGAACACTTCATACTTTTGCATCTGGATAGCTATATCAGTTATGAGTGCTTTTAACCCAGAAGAGCAGCTGGATGAAAATTCCAGGATGTAGCACCTCAAGATTTCACTGCAGTACAAATGTGATTGTGACAGTCCACTAATATTGCTTTGTGATAGATTAATCAACACAAAAAATCTTGAACCAAATACTGAGAAAAATGTGATCTGTGAACACACTGAATGAACTGAATAACTGTCAGCCAAAAATAAGATCCTGAGTACATATTTTAATAGTAAAGATGGTTCATTAAGAACTGTAGAGATCGGAAAAGGGGTAATGGGTTCAAACTTAAACAGGGGATGTTTAAATTGGATATATGGGTATTCTTTACTGTAAGGGTTGTGAGGCACTGCAATGGGTTGCCCAGGAAGGTTGAGAATGCTCCATTGCTGGCAGTGTTCAAGGCCAGGCTGCACAGAGCCTTGGGTGACATGGTTTATTGTGAGGTGTCCCTGCCCACGCCAGGGGTTGGAACTAGATGATCTTAAGATCCTTTCCAACCCTAACTATTCTAGGATTCTATGAGTCTATTTCGACCATGAAAATGTAAGAATAGTATGTCAGTAAAGTCTACGTTGTAATTTTCTTGTATTGCTACTTCTTAAAATCATAACTGGTACTGATTAGGGAAGGTTATCATATTCTGCTTATTTGAAATGTAAAGACCAAGTTGCTGTGAGAGACTGAACTAAAATCACAATCCATTGTCCACTGTCTCAAAGATTGGTATGAGAAGCTGAGATGGGATTCCAACATCCGTTTTCTGAGAGATGGGAGGGAGGAGTTGATAAGACGCCAGTGTCCATTGCGTGACAGAAAGGAGTGAGTAACTGAAATGGGACGCCAGAGTCCATTGTCTGAGCGATGGCAGTGAGGACCTAAGACTCTCACATAATCTTGAGGATAGGGTGTGAGGAATTGTTGCCCATCATCCCCAGAATTGTTGCAGACATATGAAGTTGGAGAGCTGATTGCAAGACCAGTGAAACTGTCTCACCAAGAACACATAGTATGTGACTTTAAAAATAGAGATACTCCTCCCAACACATAATAAAAGGGGTAAAATTTAATCTCTGTAAGGACAAGTCCACAAGCACACCCGCAAGAGGACACCCTTCACAGGAGCACGCACCTCCGATATTTAATATTGACTACCAGGGACATTTTTTTACTGACTATGTATCCTGAAGGACTCTCACCACCTCTGATAGCACCTAGAGACCCTGGAGGTCCCCCACAACTGAGGACAAAAACTGTGCACCTTCAGGATATCTCTGGATCCACGGTGGTGACAATCTTTCTCTGCACCCTAAATACTTTCTCATTTCTATCTTTTTTTCTGAGCTGTCCTATCGTTATCCCCTTTTCTTAATAATAATTTCCCTTATAATAATAGTTGTCTTTTTTTGCAATAAACCAACTGATCAGTGCTTTTTTTGCCTCATTTGCATCTTAATTTCACTCTTGGGATCACAAACGAAATGGGTCCAAAGCTGAGGTTTTCTCCAGTCAGACTCTGACAGTTTCTTTAAGCCTATTGGAGTCATTATTAAAAGTCAATACCTCGTAAGATTATTTACCTTTCTATCAGCACTATGTGCCTTCTTTAGACTCTATATTGAAAATTGGGAATAAAATCTCAAGTATTTTATCAGCTCACTGTCAATTTTTAACAATAAAATTTAGAGTTAATTTATGAAGAATGCAACATGTTGAGTGTTCTTATAGGATAACATCCCCAAGCTTAGCAAATGCATATGTGCTGCTTCTTCCTTTTGAAAAGCAAATAACAATTTATGTTATCAAATATCCATAAAACTTGCAATCATATACTATCTGGTTCTGTTACCTTATCAAAATCTTTTTTCTATGAATAATATTTTCAGATAACGTTTTACTAAATTGCATGTTTTATTGTTTTTGTAACAGTGACTATCTCGTCCTCTACGATTCAAGGGAAGTGTATATAAACATGTCCCTTAAGACTATGCAAATCTTTGAAGTGAAAAATCGTTACCATCTTCCACTAAGTAAATTAATTTAAAACTTCATTTTCATTATTAATGAATTGAACTAGAACTCAAATTGGGAAACAAGTGATGGCTAAGGTAAAAATTAGTACTAAAAGCATTCTGAAACCATGACGACTTAAGACTAGTATTAGCACTTCCGCTATTTCCAGTTTCTGTTTGATTGTTTTGCAGTCTTGTGTTACAGCTCTCTAAGTTCTAGAAAGCTTAAGGCCTGCAGCAGAGAGAAGGGGGGAAATTGTAGAGGGGTGAGAGATATTTGAGACAGAAAGTTTATTCGAGTTTTGAGTGTTGTATCTCTCATTCCCAGGCAGCACTTATCCATGTCCTTTCCTTCAATTACTGTATCAGGAGATGCACAGAGAAGAAAAAGGAAGAGGCCACATGATGTCTCACTTCTGCTGTAAGCTGCTCCCTGTATTGCTTATGCATTAAACAAACCCCGATTATTAACTTTTCAAGATATTTTCACTTGGTTACCTGACGTACTTTAGCAGCTCCTTTTTTTTCAGATGTCACATATCTTCATATAGGCTAGCCCCAGGGTATTTGTGCTATTTTTCCCATTTAACTTTAAAGACGGCATTCCTTTAGGTGGCTGCTCTTTAGAAGAGTATATACTGACATATGACACTCTCTTAAAAATTTCTGAAAATAACAGTGCTTTTTGCCAATTTCCGCTGCCAATAGTAATGACTGTCTTTTCAAGCAAACAACTAATGAGTGTTTCCACCTGACTTTTTAGCAACTACTTTCAGCATTAACTACTCTAAAGTATTTTCAAATTCCGGAATGGCCAGTGCTTAATTTTGAGTGTATAAATGTAACTGACATAAGCGACAACTGCATATATGGGAATTTTAGTCATTGCTACTACAACAGCTCTAGTCCTGCAACTTGCAAGAAACAGGTTTATATTGATAGATGACTTCAAGCGACGGGGAAAGTGCTTGCCTTTTTGCGAATTTCTCACATAAAAGGCAACTAAAAAGCACAGAAGTGTTCTTAGTGGCATCATGTTAGTACAAATGCTTATGCAATGCCTGGTGGCGCCTTTTGTTTCTAAGGAAGACAAAGAATATGTGTGACCAGTTATGGCTCCTCTGAGCTACATTCAAGATTTAATGAATCAGCATCTCATTCTTGAATTAATCATTTCTTTATAAATCATTTAGGACTTTATCCAGCATTTGTTAAGATGCAAAAGGGTAAGTCAGAGTCAATTCTGTTTCTTAACAAGAATAAGAGATAAAAAGAAATTTCTTGTCTTGTTCTAAATTCCTAACGGACCAAAAAAGTTAACTATGTTTGAAGATATGGAAATGAGGTTCATAGAATATGGGATCACACGGTGATAATGTTTTTCAGGATTCTATAAAAAAATATACATTGAATATGTAACACAAGAAAAAACTTTCCTGGAAAATACGAGGAAAAAGTAAGTTGAAAGGACTGAAGCAGGAATTGGAAGTTAAAGACCATCTGTACAGTCAGTTAAAACTTTGTAAAAAACCACACTGTAAAATAACTGCTACTTCTTAATCACATTAGTTTTCTTTCCTGTGTACAATGCGACTCTACTCTCAAGAACCTATATATAGCTTCCAATGTGAAATGAAAATGTAGTTTGAGAAATGGAAGAAAAACAATAAGCTCCTTCAGATTTGAAGGGACACAAACATCTCATCCTATTGTTTGGAGATCCTTCTCTCTTGAGGCTGAGGTCAAAAGCCCGCCCTTCTTACTACTCTACATGTTTATTAAGACTTCAGAGATTTCAAGAAGGATGGTTAGATAATGAAAGATTAATGAACAAGTGAAAAGTAATGGTAATGGAGACGTTCAAAATAGGGTGCTCTATACGAAAATATGGTGTTGAGTATCTGAAAATATATTTAATTCCTGGAATATGAATATTTAAATAAAAATAATTCCCTAATTTTTCTTAGGAATTTTAATTGTAAACAGGCATTTCTTTGTTAAAGATTTCAAACTAAAGGTTTTTTCTGTGTGAAATCTGTAAGTATTCTATTTCATAATTTGAAATATGTTCTATACTGCTAATGTATACCCTTGATTTAGTTTCACCAGAGAGTATCACAAATCTCTCTAGTGTATTTGATTACCAAAGTTTCAATACTACTTAATATCAAAACTTGATACAAGAAAAGCCACGAGAAATATCTGTTAATTTCATTAATACTAGAAAATGCTTGTCTTCCTGTAACAGGGAAGATACCTTAACCTTTACCACAAGCACAAGAGATTATGAAATTTGGAATAACTCTGCTTCCATGGTATGGAAATATACCTGGAAAGCTCTATCAGCTCAAATGCAGTTTTACATGACTTTACAGAAGAGATGTGGCATAACTTGAGCAGAATTTGAAAAAACATTTTGTGTCTTTGTAGATTTTGTAGAATAGCCTGCTTTGGACATCAGCTTTAGAAAAGTATTTTCCTCACAAAGCCAAGAAATTGGGGGGGTTTTTTTCACAGGAAGAGGAAAATATAATAGTGCCAGAGGACAAAGAAATTCTGGTCTACAGTGACAGTAGCAAAATTCAGGGAGCACTAGTTTCCTAACTTCCCTGCAGCATAGCAGGCACAGATTACTCTCTTGGCTATTTATGGCTGCTCGCTTCTTAATATGTCTGCACTGGGTGATTCTTCAAAATCACCGCATGGGTCTTCACTATTTCCCAAATATGTAATAACCTAATTTGTTATCCTATGCAGGGAAGAGATATTATAATTGAATTCTTGAGAGTACTGCTTAGTTTGTGTAACTTCTTCAAACACTTTTGCTGTAGTTATATAAGGCAGCTATTGGGTATGGAAATTAAACTACAGTGTTTTCAACAGTAAATTTCCATTTACTCTTACTAATGGACTAATATAAACTAAAAAACTGACCCGTCCCTTTGCTCACAGGCCTCTAATAGTGAACTGAAAAACTGCGATACGATATTTCTCCACGAGAAAATTCCTGATTAAAATGGCTTTTAGTGTTACGGTGCACAATATAAGAAGACATACTGTAAATTAATTATTCTCCGCAGACTATGTTATAATCAGACACAGAAAAGATTTGACCTTCAGTGCATCCATTTGCATTATGTGGAGTATAATGCCACTGTGTATTTTTCACCTTCAACATATAGTTTTACAGATACTAAAATGTGCTCTCTTAATATACTTTGTTATGAGAATTTTAATTGCAAACATATTACTTATATTTGTTGAACTAAATTAGTAATGACTACTATTTTTCTTTTAACACCTACTGGCTTTTGACAATTAGAAGACAATTAAGAGTAGAGTCAAGATTTGAGCACTAGATGTTGGTCACAAAGAGTCCATTAAGTTAAACTGTGCACAGCGTACAGAGAGCAAAATTAATTGCTAAAAGTAAATTATGCAAGACCTCTCCAAAACCTGAATATTACCTGGTATGCTAAAACATCAGCATCATGCATAACTCATTTAAGTACTTTGAAAAGGGAGGCAGAGGATTTCACATCTAGAAGACTGAAAATTTTTGAAGGTATAAATTAGCCACTATGGACATTGTAGTATAAAACAAGGGGCATTTTTCAGCTCCTTTATGTATTGAAAATTTAATTAATTCTTTATATGCCAATATTATTGTTGGTTTTGTCCAGTGATCCCGTGCCTTTTTGACGTCCATTCTGTTTGGTGGCTACTGGAAATGTAAGCCAAGTTTTGAGGGCAGAAACCACGCAGCAGATGAGCACTGTCTGTAACATTGCAGGTTTCAATAAACTGAGAGTGCTAGAAGGGTTTTGCAGTCTTTATCTCGTGGCTCATTGAGTTCTTTGCTTCTGGAGATATTTCTGCTGGCTTGTTGAGCTCTGAAAACTTAGTACCAGAGGGCAGTCATTCTCATTCAGAGGCAGTGCCAAACACATTTTGGCATAAATTTTCATACGTCTTGCTTTCATTCACGTAACGTACGAAGCATTCAAACAAGGGCAGTATACAAGATATCTCAAAACAGTTTTGTCTAGCATGTGCAATATATTTGTCACGGTTTAAGCCTAGCTGATAACTCAGAACAACACAGCCTCTTTCTCTCTGCTTCCCCACCTGCTTTCATCTTGCTCCGGAAGGGATAGGGGTGAGAACTGCAAGAATGAAAATCCCCCAGTTTGAGATAAGAACAGTCCAATAACTAAAGTAAAACTCAGAACTACTACTGCTACCACTAATAGTAATTATGATAAGGCAAACAACAAGGAGAGAGAATGTATAACTAAAAGGGGAAAGGAATAAAAAAACCCCAAACATTAAACACAAGTGATGCACAATACAATTTTTCACCACTCACTGACCAATAACCAGCCTGACCTGAACAATGATCTGGGCCTTACAGCAGACTCCTTCCAGTTTATGTACCGGACGTTACATGCTGTGCTATGGAATATCCTTTGGCTAGTTTGGGTCAGGTGTCCTGTCTCTGTTTCCTCCCAGATTCTTCGCCCTCCTCACTGACAGAGCATGAGACTGAAAAGGACTTGGTCAGGGTAAGCATTAGTTAGGAACAACAAAAAGTATTGTTGTGTTATAAGCGTTGTTCTTAGACTGAAGTCGAAAACACAGCTATGCGCCAGCTACTAATAAGGACAAAAATAACTTTTACAGGTGATGTCAGGACAGTATTTAACAAAGCTTACCCTTAAGTATATACTGTTTTTATAAGACTCTCATTATATTTTCTTAAAGCGCAAATTTTGTGTTCCACAAAGTTTTGGGAATGGAAAATTATTCCACTTCTTTAAGTTCTGATAAAGGAAGATGCTGAATAAATGCCTGGAGTTACTGACATATAAATGTAAATGTAGAGTTAAAGGTTCAGAGTCAGGATCTGAAGGACACTTTTCTGTTATATTTACCCAAATCTGGGAAATAAATTCAGCTCTTTTAACCCCCCAAATGAAGATCCTAGCTGTCAGATCAGAATCTGATTCCAGTAGCCATAGCCAGATTTGATATCAAATTTTTTAAAATTACTGAAGAGACATGTTTGTGAGACCTTCAGCTGTGGTTGCCTACTGTTTACAGTATTTACAGTGGCTGTTGAAAACGCAGAGTAAAGCTTTCTTAAAAAAACACAGGTATTCCATATGTATGTGAGGATACCAGTTATATACTATTTTTAACTTTGATCCTTTCATCCTGTCATTTCTACTGCGAAAGATACTGAAGATTACAAGAAATGTTTACTGTATCATGCTGTAATGTGAATGTAGTTTGTACATATGTTTTAGCATATCACTGAATATAGCTCTAGTCTATTTCCGCAAAAAAAGGGAAATATTTCTGCAGAATGATTAATTCACATACTCAAGTCTTTAGGATTTGGACCATTTCAATGAGAGGATAAACTTGATCTAAAAGTTAAGAGAGTCTTTTTTCAGATGGAAATGTGATACTCACAAAACCACTATAGTCATTTCTACCCTAGTTTAGATACAAAACTGATGTGAAACCTTTACTGTGCTGGGTCATCCAGGTCCCAAAATAATTTCCATTAATGTAGCTCTTTGACTGTGTCTGGTTCTTTTATATGCACTGAAATGTTTCCTCCAATTTTCTAGGTTTGAGTAAACTTCATTGCCCTTATTTTAGAGTTAAAAATTCCTGAAGGTGCTATTTTATTTATCCTATAAACTTCACACACTTGCTTGTCTTCTTTTTTTTTCTCATTTCAAAGCATAGATTAAGTATAAATTTATTTCTTAACATGTGCTACTGACACGTGCCTAATTGCATTTCTTACCGTTGATACTCCTTATTTTGCATAGGCATTGGCATTAGGGTATAATGGGAGGAAATATATTATAAATATTGATTGCAATTGTGAAGTTCTTCTGATGAAATGACAGATTTCTTGATGCTCTTATCACTGTTCACTTCGTTACTTGGAGATGGAAAAGCACATGAGTACGAATATAGCTGATTTATTCAGTGGTTCTTTCAGGTGAAGAAATTCCTCTAGCTCACACACGCAAGTTCAAGGACACAAAGATAAAAGATGTTTTTCTGGATTTGTCTTTTAATATGTTGAAAAAACCATGAATACACTTACAGGATATATTTCAGAGGTACTCGGTTTTTCATTACTCTTGCCTTGATCCACTTAAAAAGAATCTAGTTCCAGAATATATTTCTTGAATTCTTCTTCAAAGTAAAACATCTTCACCTGTGCGTAAACTGAGAATTCTACCAATGCTTGATGCTGTGACAGCCATAGCTGATGAGAGCTTCTTGAACCTACTTCACCTTGAGCACAGCAATGCTCTTTGGCTATATAGAAAGGTGACTTTTCATTTAGGAGTAACAAAAATGACTACTTCCATTTTTCGGTTTCAGACACACTGTACTCTTTAGAAGCTGTTACACAATTACTGTCTTTACTCTTAAAGAACAAGGAAATCCTCATCACCTTACCACGAAAGATCCAGGATCATCACGCAAACAAGTTTATTACATGTCGAGAATAGCGCTAGGTATAGTTGTATAATTTGGAGGGACTCTGTATTTTGCTTTATTTTCACTTGTATTCATTTAGATAGTTATCTCTTTGAGTTAAGATCGAACATACTCTGAAGAAAGAGTGAAAAAAACCCAACAATTCATTTCATTCTTCTCTACTTTCTAATTTATAAATCTGTAGTTATTCTTTCTAAAATGAGAGGAAAAAATAAGAGGAAATAGTTAGAACAAGGGAGTCAGTCAATCAGCAGTAAGTCTGTGATTTAAACTTCGGATACTGTTTTCAAAATAATAAATGATAACTGTCGAAGATCATGTAATCTAGACCACATTAAGGTTTTTTTTAATTCTGAGGCAGCTTGTCACGTTAAGATACCAGGTAGTATACCAGCTTCACAAGAAGGATGACACCCTTGTATACAACCCACCTGCCCACTCTGTGCAGCCCTCCAAGTTAGAGTTGCTCAGGGACCCTATGAGCAGCACCAAAGTCAGAGAAGTTAGGGAGACCAGTCCAACCGCTTTCCAAGTAGGATGAGACAGTTGTATCCGAACCTCCTACCCCCACGTTGGGTAGCTCATGAAGTCAGAGGTTGTTCGTTTAACCTATGCAGGAACCCCATGAGCAGCAGGTTAGGCCAAATCCCTTAGAGTTTCTGGAAACATATATATAAGAAGTCAATTACATATACTCATGGCAAAACATAGATTCAAGATAGCCGGTGACAGGGACTGAATACAAAACCAAATTTGGTTAGAATCAAAACTGATCAGTGATAATACTAAATAGCTAGCAAAATATTAGTAAATATATGCGCATAACTCAGAGCTCCTACACAATAGACGTCCCTATGGGGGGGAGACGAGAGATCCAGCCTGTGAATGATCCCAGACATTTCGATGGAGGGCTTCTTTCTAACAACCTCCTGCTCTTTTGCCATTTTATACAATTTCTTTACTTTTAGGTGGATCTTGAGTTACTCTCGTCATAAATTCCTTTCATACCTTTGTTAGGACTGGTGTAAAGTTTCCTTGTTTCAATTTAAATGCAAAGCCTAAAAGAATTTCAGACTACATGCTCAGTGAGGGGTGGTGGCAGCCCCATCGGGGGTCTCTCTTGAGTTGGATGTGTGTTTTAGTTTTATAATGAAGCAAATTTCAACTGCAGGACACTCTCACCATCACTGCTGATGCAGTAGCTATGATCCATCTTACTTGGCAGTTCTTCCTGATAACAGGAATGAGCCGTGGTACTTCTGTACCACTCTACTTCCCATTTCAAGGATATTGCCCTAAGACCACCATCTGTGTCTTATGTCAAGGTTGCTCTGACATTACAGTCTCTGAGCTGAGCTTTGTGAAAATATATATCTCCATTTTTACCCAACCTCTGTATTCCAGTAGCTAAAAGGATGAACTATTTTCTTTATCACTTAAGGAGCAACAACAACAAACAAAACCTCAAATATAACATACCGACGAATGGCAACTTTTTCTAAAATGAAGATTCAACTTACGCCCTGCTCAGAGTATACAGTATTTTATTTTTCTTATTGGATTTGTGAAAGTTGCAAAGAAAGCTCTTTCTGTGTATGGATTACAGCATGTGGAGATTAAATGTGTAGTAGCTGTATGTGAGTGAATGTTGTTTTAATTTATTGCAGTCCTCAAAAAGGTAAGTTGCAGTACTCATTGTAAGCTGAAAATCAGAGAGACCTCATAAATGAAGGTTGTAGTTACCCAGCAATTTCTTTGTGTTATTTGGAATAAACAGCTCATCATGCCAACCTGAAATTTTAAGGTAATGACATTGCTCCTTACTGATATTTTCTCAGCATGATGCGCATAGCCTTGTGGTTACTAGTACAGCAGTGTTTTCTTGACAGTTATTCCAACTATTTGCTCTGCTGGAATTTAACAGATCTGTAATACCACTGAGCAATATACCACCATGAGAATGCTCTTGACAAACTAGCCCCTGAGTCTAAATACAGAATGAAGTGTATGAATTGGTTTAATCTTAGTACTGCAATCTCAAATTTCATGTTACTTGTAGCAAATTTTTCTGGAACATATAATGACCTTAAGGCAGTGAAAATTAATGAGGGTTTGGGTTTTTTTATAAATATATATATAATGATTTTTACACCTCTCTTGTGATTTCATTGCTTAAATTCAGTTGTGACTATCATGATCTAGATTTTATGTGTTTTTTTTCTCTCTCATCTACTTACCCCATTCAATGTATCATAAGTTTTGCGTTTTCAAAAAAAAATTTTTTCCTGTGAAGAAATAAGTTCAGTGAGATAGCTCCTTTTTTGAAGACCAAATTTTTGTGCTTAATGTGTCTTGAACTTTTTTCTTACTATGCCATCTTTTGGCCTAAAAAATGTTACATTAATATTTCACCTGTTCAATTTTCCTTTAGAAAGTATGGCTCTGCAAGTTTCTTGTTTTACCAAAAGAGATTCATGAGCCTTTCCAAATATTTTATGAAATATTGAACCACGATATTCTTCACTAAGCAAATAAACCCTAGCAATCTTCATCAAGTTTGGCCTGTAGGAACCAAAATCTGTTTATGTTATGTTTCTGTGTATGGTGTTTATCCTAACTGATTTCAATATTAGTTGGAAACATTAGACCGGCATTAAGCAGAATTCTGCAACCTTCCACCAAAAGCTGTCTTTGTAGGCATAGGAGAGATGTTGACTGAATGAATTGCTTCAAAAAGTTGAGATGTGAACTCCCAAAACCAAAGTAAGATATACTGTCGATTTAAGAAGCTAAAGCAAATAACAGTATGGTCTTAAGACAATTCTAAAATCTTAAGTGTGCATGTAGTTTCTTTGTAGAATTTTCCACAATGTACCTCAAAATCCGGAATTGTACAGGATAATGATGGCATGATTTTTGTAGTTGTAAATATATGTTTTGGTTGGCTCGTTTGCACCTGTATCCAGTCTCCTGACAATTTCTATAACAAATTTGGTACATTTGTCCTTGTGAAAAAAGCACTGAATGAAACCCATAAAATAATCATTTTCAAACGGGAGTGGATTAGATTCTGAAAGCAATTTGAAGACTTCCTAAGTCTGCTCCTGAAATTCAAAAAATCTGTAAGTATACTTATTGAAAACAAAATCCCTCTGAGTTAGAGCATTGAAGATACTTCTTTATGTGTCTTCCTTACCTACAGTTTTGATAGAAGCTTCATTTCTGTCCATCTAGCCTTTCTATAATCCAGTTCAAGCAAGGTACACACAGGTAATTGTGGGTCCTCAAGGTGTATGGGAGCTGGCAAATGATGAACTGCCTTCCTGAATCTCAGTCTTTGGTTTTCTGTAGGATATGTGGGGCTAGCTTCATAAATCTTTAGTGAAAACATATTTCAAGAAAAACATATATTTTGCTTATTGAAAGGAGACAAGTAATTTCTTGCACTGAGAGCCAAACTTTTGGTGAAAATAGACAAAATTGCTCTATTGAACAGTGTTAGTCATATTTTTGCTTAGTTGCAAGAGTGGCAATGTTTTAAAATGGATCTGTTTAGCCTTACTTGCACAACTTTTTTGAAAGAGTAGTGTACATTATATTTATGCAAAGAAAAATGATGAACTGGAGAACGTAAAGAAAGAAAAATTGCTCACTTTCAGAAAGTGCTTTTTTAAACAGCCAGAATCAGGATATGTGCAATTTTGTTTAGTTTGCTGTCCTGCAGGGGGACACTGCAGTCATAAATGCAGTATCAATTTAATGCAGAACTGTTGTAAATTTGTTGATCTTCACAATGCTCAATTTTTCTTATAATTATCATTATTTATTTATTGTTGGTGGTTATAGTTTACTGTTAATGATAATGACTTTTTACCTGTCTATAAGAAAACAGCTACAGTTATTTATAATACTGCATTGGTTTATTCAACACCTGCGGTCAGTGGAAATACATATTGAAATTAAATATAAAATTGCATATGGGAAAACACACTTGCTTTTTTCCGGTAGCGGTTCTTAAATATGAATTATTGCAATTTAGTTTTAAATGTAAATGTGTTAGTGTTTTCTTAATAATAAGTGATAAAACTTTGGCATATATGAGTATGCTTTTTTCTAAAAAATGTTGATTTAAGAAAAAAGTAAGTAAGAGAATAGGCACAGTTATAACATTTATGTTCTATGATTCTTCTTCAGCAAAGCATAAGTGTTAATGGAGAGTCTTGAAAAATGTTTAGGCTAGTCCTTGCATAAGAAATACACATAGAAAAAACCTTTTGGTTTAGCAAGTTTTCTGCAACATGACTTTCCATCTGTCAAAGGACTACGTTAATACTGACAAAGCACTTTTGCTGAAAAAGAGTACATATGTATTCTGGGTGATACGTAATACTGCGAAGGGACCATAAAAGAGGACCACAGCCTTAAGGACAGTCTTCTGATTTATTGGCCATTGTAGTTCAAGTAGGGGAATATGATTCAGACTCCCTGTTTGTCACTGGGTTTAACTTAAAGAAGCGTTATTGTAAATGATATTTGTTATAGTCTTGTTACTAATTTTTTACTAGAAAGCTGGAAACCCAACACGGTATATTTTTTCTTATTGATTTATGACACTTCAGCAAAAACATGGATATGAATGAAATTCCTATCTAGATGTTCACTACGACTGTGTCTGTAAAATTATCTTTCAGTAAGATAAAACTACTCAAATATATTTATGAGTTTATTGAACTATTCAAGTCTTTCTCAAACTTTGCCTTTTACTTGTTTAAAATGAAAAATCACTGATTTTTTTTAAGTTTTCAATTTTATTTATTTATTGATTCATTAATCTGAAAGCCTAGATTTGTCTTACTGTCCTTTTTGAAAGAACAAACCATGAGGAAGTTTATTATGTATACCAAAATGAAATTAATGTGGTTCTAGAAGCAGCAAGGGGAAAAACAGCTTAATCAACACTTTTCGCAAATGTTTCAGGGAACAAATTTGTTATTTTGAAAATATGAGAGTGTTTTCTTGAAAATTTCTGATAAATATAACGAAGTTATGAGCTTGGGTACTAAGATAGTTTGAATTTACTTATTTCCATGTCTTATTTTCTGATTTTTTTACTTGGATAAAATTTGTATAACTCATCAGAGAGAATGCGTTTCACTGCACTTAACAAGTGCATTAAAATACATTTAAAAGTTTCTTCAACAGAAAACGAAAAAAGTCTTTGAAAGAGCTGAATTTGTATTGGTTTTTCTAGTTATTTTCTTAATGGCTACCATTCTGTTTGTTTATTTGTGTATACACAGATATTAAATATTTAACAGTATAAACTAATTTTGAATGTATTAATAACCTCTGCAAGATGCTGGAAAATCCTGAAGGCATAATTTGTTTGAGGAAGAACAGTTTCTACAGGAAAAATTTTTTTTTTTTTGGCTGAGGTTTAGAAAATAGTGAATGTCTCAAATTTCTTTTCCCCAATCTGTACTTTTAAAAGCAAAATCTGATTTCCAGGTTGCAAAACGCTAGAATGTAGTGGTTTCTGTTTACAAACAACAGTTCAGAGCAGGAGTTTTAGTCTTGGTGTTTCATGATATGTTGCATGAAACAGAATCCATTTCAGTTAAAGGTAAAAGCATACAAGATATTTAAAAGTGTAATAAAGTAAAAAATAAGGGTTATTGTTCTCAACGTATAAGAAGATATGTAGTCATAATGAAGAATTTATTCTGAAGTAGTTTTTCTGACTCTGCATATCTTTTTAATTCAGCTACTGTTCCTGGAAAAGGAATTGGGAGTGATTTCAAAGGATCACATATCGCTTATAAGCTTTCTGAATTCTCAGTTTTAATCAACACCTGTTTCTTTTACTGAGCTTAGTTGTGAAGAGGAACATCTCAATGTCCTCACACATTCATTGTCTTACAAATTAAGTGTGGCTCTGCACAAGCAAAAACCGCAGGTCAGCTATGGTTTTGCTTTATATGAGATTTGTTTTTTTTTCCACATAGGAGCCTGTGCTTATAGCATCTATATTTCTAAGTCTGAGATGTAACTTTTTATGCAGCTCCACATATCAAAGCAGGGAGCATAACAGAGTTTGTTTTTGTTTTCTTTGGCTGTTTAAAAATAGTGAGTAAAAATGGATGATCCCAAAGGCAGAGTTTATAGACTTTCCTTTTGCATTTTTAATGTTAATTGACCAGTTTCATGCTGATTGATAAGTTACTCCTAAACAAACACAAGGTCACTTTTTCTGCAAGGAAAAAGTTCCCCATATAGTCTTTCCTGCCTCTGTGGGGAAAAGGCAAGCCAAGTTTTCCATGTGTTTTTCCTCCCTAGTCAGTATCAAGGGCTATAGCCTCCTCCCCAGTTGCCTTTCTGCTTCTCTGTTAGTGATCGTATTTAATCACATGTTCTCCTTTATGCTCTTTTAAACTAGCTCGTTCTTGCTATCATGTATCAGAAAGATCTTTTTCGCTCTTCCTGATGACTTTTGTGGCTTAGCTCTGTTATCATCATTAATATGTTGATTCTGTCTCCAATGAACCTATGATACCAGACTTCATAGAATGATAGAATAGTTAGGGTTGGAAAGGACCTTAAGATCATCTAGTCCCAACACCCCTGTTAAGGGCAGAGACACCTCACACTAAGCCATGTTACCCAAGGCTCTGTCTACCCTGCCTTTGAACACCGCCAGAGATGGAGCATTCACAACTTCCCTGGGAAATCCATTCCAGTGCCTTTACTACCTTTACAGTATTAAAGAAATTATATCCAATCTAAACCCCTGTCTGTGTATTAACCCATTACCCCTTTTCCTGTCACTACAATCCCTAAAGAAGAGTCCCTCTCCAGCAAAATTGTAGGCCCCCTTCAGATACTGGAAGGCTGCTATGATGTCTCCACGCAGCTTTCTCTTCTTCAGGCTGAATAGCCCCAAATTGCTCAGCCTATCTTCATATGGGAGGTGCTCCAGTAGCCTGATCATCCTCATGACCCTCCTCTGGACTTGTTCCAAAAATTCCATGTCCTTTTTGTGTTGGGGACACCAGAACTGGACATAATACTCAAGTGAGGTCTCATGAGAGCACAGTAGAGTTGCAGGATCACCTCCTTCGAGCTGCTTGTCACGCTCCATTTCATGCAGCCCAGGACACAGTTTGCTTTCTGGGCTGCGTGCTCACATTGCCGACTCATGCTTATTTTTCACATTGACCAACAACCCCAAGTCCTTCTCCGCAGCACTGCTCTCATTATCCAATTATTAAAAAAAAAAATATGCTTTTTCTGCCATGGTCTTTCTAAATATCTGCAAACTAAAGAAATTATCTTTTTTCAGATCCTTCCCTGTAGCTCTCTTCTGGTGTTACATTCAAAAGAAGCCTTGCCAGTGTTTTGGTGGCTTCTATTTTGAGACTGCATCCCATAACTGTGATTAGTGCTATCCCATTGTTTCCTTGTACTTTGAAATGGTTATTTATTTTTTTGGGTTTACTTTCATATTCAAACTGCAGTAAGGAAGATTAAAGGCCTTTGACAGGTCTTCCTCAGCTTTGTGCTGATTCTCTGTGTTTGTATTGCTCCTCGTTTCCAGTCTCATGAATTGACACTTAATGCTTGAGATGTTTCTGAATCTTGTGCTTTGAGTTTGATGGCTGAACATAGGTAACTGTAACACTTGGTAAGTTAAATCAGAATTTGAAAACCGAAGCATGTTGTTAGGAGGTCATTCCTTCCATGTAATTTCTGGGTAAATTTACTGTGATGTAAACTCCACTGTTGTTACCCTTTAAATGTCACAAGCTGTGCAGTAAACAGTATAAAACAAAGCTTCACTTGATCCTTGATTGTTTTTGGGGAGAATAAATAACAGGGAATAAAAGGTAAAGTGATCTGTAAGGATTCGGCAGGAATATACGTGACAAAAGAATTAAGTAACTGATCCTCATGAAAGAGGAACAACTGAATTGATTAAAAGACAGAAGATGTTTTAATGTAATGTTACTTATTGAGGCCTGAAAGGTCAGCTCAGTATTCAAGTTTAACATTAAATGTAGTGTGACTGGAAAGTGACAGTACTTGGGTAAGATGGATAAAAATGTTGTTGCATTGGATGTATTTCTTGTCCCATTACTGCCTACTTTTAGCATGGTAATTGCTAAAATTTGACTTTATCATCTTCTTAGGCTAAATGCAGTGTAGACAACCAAGCTTCACAGTTTTCGGAAGTATTGGAGCTTTTCTGTATGTCTGGGCAACACTCTGTTGCTTGCACAGAGAGATTTCTTAAATCTCTGAGAAAGACAACGTAAAATCCTGGTATATGGCAAAACTGTAAATGCTTCTAAACTGAAAGAATGGCTGTGAATAGACAGTGAGAGAGGAACCTGCATATCAGAGTATTCAGACTAGTTTATAATATTTGCTATTCCAATGTGCTGATAATATAACATGAATCTGAACTGTGTTTCTTCTGACTATGTGTCTGGCTGCACTGTCTGATGGAACAATCATCAAGGGACTTAGCCATTATCCTGCAATGTTCAAATAATCTCGTGCATTAAAAATATTTTCAATATGCTGATAACTGCTTTGTATTTTAAACACTTGTGATTTTTTGCTATCAGTTAATGATGACTTTGAAGTCACTTGAGGTTATGGCAGATCTTGATATTTTGTCAAGCTGTGAAAGTGCAACTCAAGAAGTGGTTGCCGATATTATTTGATTTTATTATTTTTCTCCTTCCATCTTAAAGTATGCATCACAGAAGTGCATCACAGCTCCTGTAAGCTACAATGCAAGGGATTCCTCAATTTGCTTCTGGAACCTGCTTCATTCTAAATTTACCGTTGTCAGCGGATGCAAATCTTAGTCTGTATTACACTTTAGTAACTGTGAATCTTTTATTGAATTACAGTGTTGTCACTGCAGTGTAGTTACTGTGGGTACTCCTTCCAGTTTGCAAATGAACATTCTTAGTCTGCCTTTGTATTTTATTATTTATTATCTGTAAATAACAATCTGATAGTTACTACATAGAGTTTTGAAGCTAGCTGCTAAACTCCTGATTCTATGAGCTTCACTTATTCAATCAAGAAAGATTTTGCCTTGTAATATATGTGCCCTTTTAAAATTAAAGAAATTCAGTTTTTGAATATAAGACGTTCAAAACAAATCACTTATGTGCAACATGCAGAAGAATATGAATTAAGGGATTTTTGCCATAGGATTTCTGGCAGCTAATTTTCAAATATGTTTTTATTTTGCGAACTATTTATTAGAGTGCACAATCTCGAAAGTGTCTTAGGGCTCATGCATCCATAATAAAATCTTCATCTGTGTATAATGACTGTCAACTTTGTGTCTACATCTGTGTAAAATCAATACCTGAGAATCACTCGGATCCTGAAGGAGATTCCCACATCCCAGCCCTCTTCTGGGATTCTCTGTGGGCATACATAATGCAGCTCATCAGAATGTCTTTAGATCATGAAGTATGATAAACACTAATTTCATTGTATACTCTTTTCCTGGGTTCAGCAGTAGCAGTCATTTTTGTCCTCAGTAGCTAGTGCAGTGCTGTGTTTTTCACTTTTGGCCTGGGAACAGTGATGTTAATACCGATGTTTTTACTTTATGCTCAGTAATGTTTACTCTGACCAAGGACTTTCTGAGCCTCATGCTCTGCCCTGGGAGGATGGGAAGCTGGAAGGAAGCAGAGGCGGGACACCAGACCCAAACTAGCCAAAGAGATATTCTATACCACAGCACATCATGCCCAGGATGTAAACTGGGGGCAGTCACCTGGAAGGGCTAGATCACTGCTGGTGTTGCGCTGGGTGGTGAGCGGCAGTATTCTCTTACCTTGTAATTTCCCTTCTCATTTTTATTAGTGGTGGCAGCGATAGTGGTTTTGTGTTATACCTTAGTTACTGGACTGTTCTATTTCAACCTATCGGAGTCACATTCTTTCAATTCTCCTCCCCATTCCTCCGGGAGCGGGGGGAGGGAGTGGGGGAGTGAGTGCACTAGCAACTGCATGGCTGATTTGCTGACTGGGCTTAAACCACGACAACTGTAAAAGATGTCTTTCAGCCTTGTTCCTCAGATCCTTCCTGTTTGGTGTGCTGTTCTGCTGTCTATTTTCTCTCCATTAGCTTTGCTAAGAAAGTCTCTCTCTACCGATACAGCAAGCTCAGCCATAAGCTAGAAAAACTCACCAGAGGACAACACATGGACTGTTCAAGGAAGATTTCTTTGGTTTGGTTTTTGATTTTTTTCCCTCAGATTTTTATGAATATATATAAAATTACTATATTTCTCCAGACTAGAGAGTTGAGAGACCACAGAGATGTGGTGCAGAATTTGCTTTCCACTTTGTTCTGGAAGCAATTCACTTTCCTCTTATTTCATACTGTCGTAGACAAAGACAAGCCCTTCATGAGTTGTTGGTACAGGGCAGTGAATCTTTAATCAGCTAAGTCTTATGAAAGTCAAATTGCTTCTCAAGATGTTTAACAGCCTGACTTTTGTTTCATTTTAATATTTTGAAACTGACACTTAATAGACTATGAAGCACAAGCAGTATCAGAGAAACTCCCAAAGTAGTCGTCAGCTGTGTAACACTGCACTAAGAAAACACCCCTACATCCTAGTCTGTCCTTCCCAATCAAGAATCATGTCTGCCTCCCCTGTTATATTATACATGTCTGCTTATATTAATGACGTGGTTAGAAATAACATAAGGTATCCAGTGTTTTAAGGGAAAATCCCTAGGTAAGAGAGTAAACAAAAGCACTACAAAGCCAACTCTTTTGTCTAGGTGTCTGGTTTCTGTTCTTGCCTCCAGCTCCTAGTTTAGTGAGCTCTGTTTGGAATAAGACCTACCCTTAATCTTGAGTGTAGCCATGCTGCCTTTGAGTGTAAGAATGAGGCAGATACTAGCTCCAGTGTTGAAAACTTCTTTAGTCCCTGCTTGGCAACCCACAGTGTGAGGTGTCCTCTGAGGTGTAAGAGGCCCATGTGCTGATGTGTACCTTACAGTGTGATACAGACTGGGAGGCTAGGGAGTGAGGTCAGGGGGCAGTTACTGGAAGTAAATAACAGCCATAAAGGAATAGCCTTTGTGACCTCTGTAGCAGATAATAGAGACAAGATTATCTGCCTTCAGTGGTTCAGATCCAGATTGTAATGACAAAGAGAACTGGTTCTTTCTATATGACATTGCGAGTTGTTGAGGTGATGGATTGGTTTTGTTGTTTCTGTTTTCCTCTAAATTTTAGCAAGATATTGTTTGAGTGTTGGGAGAAATCATCTAAAATAACAGTCTTTAAGAGCAAATGTGAATACTAAAGCAATCTGCATAGCTTGCAGAAGATTACGGCAAATGTTGGTGGGATTTGATTTTCACGACCCACTGAAATACAAGGGTTAATTTTATGTGGAGCTGTGACATGTGGGCTTATTTGAACAGATTATATTACTATGAGCAGTGGTGCTTGGGGAACAGCATAAAATGATTCACCATTTAAATTGGTTTACTGCTGCTAGAATGAAAATAACCTATGTAGAGGAATCAAATTATCATTTCTGAGAAAAGAAAATATGAGTGTTAAGTTTGAGGTATGGGTGTGTGGTTCTCTTGTATGTTTAATTCTACCCAACTAAAACAGCTTGCAGTTTTGGTTTGATCTCAGAAAATATACCTGAAAAATAACCTTGTGATGTTGCTCAGAGCTGAAATATCTGGAATGTCACAATTTAAAATGTTCAAGGTACTTCACTTTTTTTTTAGAAATATGCCAAAATAAGAGGGACACAAATTAAAATTAATAACAATAATAGCAATTATGCAGAAACATAATGTAAGGCTTATTTTTGCCATATTTTTTCTGAAACTCTAAGTAGAAATGGAAGTAGATGTCTAAAAATCCGAGACTATTTCCAGTCTGTGATTTTAAACGGAGCTTCGGTCATTCATACAAGATGTATAGTAGAATTTCTTACAATTTTCAATTTCTAGCTCAAGATAATTTATTGAAATTTACTGTCTGTAGTATGAAAACATGTTAACTACAGGCATCTGTTTTATATGTGAACTCTGTGTATCTTCCTAATTGTTGGTGATAAATTTCTACCTTTCAAATCCAACACTTGCAATAAATTTTAGCTCTTAGTCATGCCCATAATGTATGTTAAAAAAAGATTTAATAAGACAAATACTTTCATGTTATTTAGAAGGTTATACTTGGATATTACGATTAGATAAACTCTATGAACCCCTAACATTTGTTATTGCTGTACATATACCTGTTAATGTGATTATATATAAATTAAATGTTAATCATTAAACTGTACAGGTCTCAGTATTTATTCGTGCGATTTCTTAAAATAATGACTCAAATTATTTTTTCCATTTTAGATTTAATGATGCTCTTAATAAAATCTATTTGTTAAAATTTGGGCTATGTATTTTTTACAATTAGTAGCCCCCAGTGGTATTAATTATCAATCAAGATCCACTTAATTTTCAACAAATAACCTAATAAATCTTAAGTGTGTAGCCACTTGTGTACTGCTTAGAGCAAATCACTGGGGAACAAGCTATAGCCTATATGAATCTGGTACTTATCTGTACCATTCATTACACCACCCAAGTCTTGGAAGCACAACATCCAAGTCTTGGAGGCACACCACCCAAGTCTTGGAAGGCAGACACAGGGACTGCGAGAATGAAGACCTCAGGCTCACTCTAGGAGAGGATCATGTTCGAGACCATCTTAAGATCCTGAATATGCACAATTCCATGGGACCTGATGAATTTCATCCATAGGTCCTGAAGGAGCTGGCAAATGAAGTTGCTAAGACACTGTCCATCATATTTGAAAAATCATGGCAGTCAGGTGAAGTTCCCAAAGACTAAAAAAAGTATAATGTAACTCCCATTTTCAAGAAGGGGAAAATGAATCATCTTGGGAATTACAGACCAGTCAGTCTCACTTTTGTGCCCGGCAAAATCTTGGAGCAGATTTTTCTGCAAGGCGCGCTAAGTCACATGAAAAACAAACAGGTGCTTGATGAAAGCCAGCACGGCTTCACTAAGGGGAAATCTTGCCTGACCAATTTGGTGGCCTTCTATTATGGGGCTATGAAACTGATAGACTGGGGAGAGCAGTTGATGTCGTCTACCTGGACTTGTGCAAAGTGTTCGACACTGTCGCACACAATATTCTTGTCTCTAAATTAGAGACACATCAATTTGATAGCTGGACCACTCAGTAGATAAAGAACTGGGTGGATGGCCGCACGCAAAGAGTTGTGGTCAATGGCTCAATGTCCAGCAGGAGACCAGTAACGAGTGGTGTCCCTCAGGGATCAGCGTTGGGACCGGTCTTGTTCAACATCTTTGTCCATGACATGGAGATTGGGATTGAGGGCACCCTCAGCAAGTTTGCTGATAATAGCAAGCTATGTGGTTGGACTGATACGCTGGAGGGAAGGAATGGCACCCAGAAGGATCTTGACACACTTGTGAGGTGGGCTGATGCCAGCCTTAGGATGTTTAACAATGCCAAGTGCAAGGTCCTACAAGTGGGTTGGAGCAATCCCAGGCACAACTACAGGTTGGGCAGAGAAGACATTCAGAGCAGCCCTGCGGAGAAAGACCTGGGGGTTTTGGTCAATGAGAAAATTAACTTGAGTCGGCAATGTGCGCTAGCAGCGCAGAAAGCTAACTGTATCCTGGGCTGCACCAAAAGAAGCCTGAGCAGCAAGTGTAAGGAGGTAATCCTGCCACTCTGATCTGCTCTCGTGAGACTTCACTTGGTGTATTTTGGGCGTTTCTGGTGTCCTCAACATACAAAGGACATGGAACTGTCAGAACAAGTCCAGAGGAGGGCCACGAGGATGATCAGGGGACTGGTGCACCTCCTGTATGAAGACAGGCTCAGCCAGTTGGGGCTGTTCAGCCTGGAGAACGAAGGTTTAGTGTAGACTTCATAGCAGCCTTCCAGTATCTGAAGGGGACCTATAAGTATGCTGGGGATGGACTCTTTTTTAGGGACTGTAGTGACAGGACAAGGGGTAATGCATTCAAACTTAAACAGGGGAAGTTTAGATTAGATAAAAGGAAGAAGTTCTTTACCGTAAGGGTAGTGAGGCCCTGGAATGGGTTGCGCAGAGAAGCTGTGAATGCTCCATCCCTGGTAGTGTTCAAGGCCAGGCTGGACAGAGCCTTGGGTGGCATGTTTAGTGTGAGGGGTCCCTGCCCATAGCAAGGGGTGTTGGGACTAGATGATCTTAAGGTCCTTTCCAACCCTAACTATTCTATGATTTATGCCGTTATAAAAGTGAATTTAGTTCATAATTTGATTCTGAATATGCATGTAAAACAATCAAGCAGTGGAGTCTATAAGACTGAGTGACTTATAAAAAATGAAGTAAAATTCATCTGGAGAGTGTACGTGATGCTGCTCAGAGTTTGACTAGGTGTGTAATGGGCCAAAGCTATATGCTTCACCAGGAAAACTCATGGGGAGGAATAAAGTTCTGGGTTCAGTTGCTGCCAGCATTTGTGGGACATAATAACTGGCAGAATCAAGGACCATGATCTATAAAGTAAAATTTTCTGCCAGTCCCATTTGTTCAGAACAACAGAAGTGTGGTGTCTGTCTGAAGCCACTCTCTAACTTGGCTTTCTGTCCCGCGGCTTCATACTTAGGCAGCCTGTGAGCTTATAAATTATCACACAGTAATCTCAGGGTTTTTTGATGAAGGTATATACTGCTGTTTTCCTACTACTTTGAATGGTTCATTTTATTTCTTAAATAAATACAAAGTAAATTGGTGGTAAGTGGCTTATAATTCGAACAAAATCCCATGTGTGTAAACTATTTTTATTAATATTTAATATGCCAAAATCTTGAAGTCATTCCAATAATGAAAGCAATGTTCATTGTTTCCCTGATCTTTTTATGAGTTGGAGTTACTTACAAGATTCAGACATAAAGTAATACTTCAAAATATTTTTATAAATTTAAGTATGCTGAAATATTGAAGATGATAAAAGACTTTTTCACAAGGTATTTCTTACTGAAATACTTTATGTTTCTTTCTGTATGTTCTCAATGTTATTTTGAGTAATTTTGAACATCTAAGATATGCGCAAAAAAATTAAACATTTGTGCTCATAAAACTGAATTTTTAAAGAACATTTTCTGTTTACAGGAATGAGATTTGCTTTGCTTTTTGGCTTGTCTTGCAAGTTGCATGACACATCTTTTCTTCATTGGAAGAAAAATATGTATTTATGTGTTTGCAAAGACTGCTCTGCTGGAAAAGCAAAAGTCAATTATCAGGTCACCTCTTCTAAAATTTCAGTTATTATTTCAGTTAAAATTTCTCTATTATATAAAATCTAAGTTGTGTTCCTGGGTAAGCCTAGCAACAACTTTTCTTTGTGGTCTTTGGTAATATTCTTACCCAAGAGCCTCAAAACACAACTGATTTTAGCGAGGCAGCTAAGAAGGCCACTTCTATCTTCTCTTACAGTCTAGGAGCTTTTGAGTAGTTCACGTGAGAGTATAATTATTTGGGAAGGAAAATAGTAATTTAAACTGTAGGATGTATTTGTTTTAATAATCTGTCTCAGTCAAGGCTACACATTCACACATAAAATGCATGTGGTATATAATGAGCACAGGTCATCAGGCCAAACATTTTGCTTTTTTTGTTTCCTTGCAGTACAAGGGATGCAAATCTTCATAGTATTTTCCAAACGCCTCCTCCTTTTGCATTTTGTAAATCTTCGAGGACACTCAACCAAATAATGATGTAACTCTACACAGTTCAGAGCTTTGACAGTAAAACCTATTAAAACAAAAACAAAATTAGCAGCAGCACTAATCATGGGAAATTGCAGTGCTGGTGTCTATTATGAATAATTTTAAATCACAAATAAAACTCCTAACAAAAGCCTAAATTCCTAAGTTTACTTCCAAGGTTACAGTATTTAAGAACTCAAAATATTCCAAGTTCTGAGAAATGTGGGGATTAATTTCTCCTTCAGTTTTGTGTCCAAAAGTCGCACAGAGTGGATCAGTGATTGCACTGAGGGAAGTCACTCTTCTTTGTGGGATTTTTTAGCTCAAGGTCTTCAAACAGGGAGAACAGTAAAAGTTTTAATACTTCCTAATCTTAAAGAAAACCAAGAAATACGTTGCTTTAAGTTGGGGCTTTTGAACAAGCTTTGGCAAAGTGATTAAACTTATTTCAGTGTTGCAGCTTGATTTTGATTTGACACTGAATTTTTTTTGCACAGGAGTAGTTTAGAATATTCAACACCTACATATATAGTTTACCAGAGGAAGTAAGAATAACATTTCCACAGGTTTGTTCTTAGTGTTCATTGAAATGTGAGTTATTGCTAAAGCCTTACAAATCTTGGGAAATATTAAAATCTGAGGAGTTAAAGATTAGGTTTTGAGCTTCTTATATTATCCTAGTACAGACTAGAATGAGTCATGTGCAAATGCTGTGCATACGTTAGATGACATCTGGAATAAGTGAGTCCCAGAAGATTTTAAATTGAAATAGTCCCAAAATCAATCTTGAATATAATTCCAAAATGATTTTTATCTAGCCTGTGTAGATTGAAGCATCTTTGAGACTAATTATATTATATATCGGGGATTAGAAGAAATAGGGAAAGTACGTGAGAATTATGCAGAGAAAATTATTTCCTGTCTGTAAACCAACTTCCATCCCAGATATTGTCACACATTATGAATGATGAGTTCATTTTTGTTGGAATACTTTTGGTATATTCAACACATTTCTGGCTGGTAAAATTAGCTGTTTTAACAGCTAATACTAGACTCTTAACTAGTTTTGTACCAGAAGATTGAGCTGGAGAGCCTGTAGTCAGATTCTTGACAGCACAACTAGTTTACTTTGAGTAGCGTTGGCTTGAGTGTTACAACCTCGTGCATGAGATCAAAGAAAACTGTGACTGCAGCTATTTCACTATTCTGCAGCCTTGTAGCCTTTAAGACATAGTAAAACTGAGAACAAAACCAGAGTCTAAGTAAAGTCAACCTGAACAAATTACACATTTCAATGGGAAACATTCATAAGAAAATATCTAGGTTTTTTTGGTGGTTTTTTTCATTCTTCCTTTTTTTTTTTCCCCCTAAGAAATGCATACAGAATAATTTTGCAGTGGGAGAAGTGTCAAAGGTTAAGATAAATGGAGTTACATGTGCATAACATTATTCATATCTAATTCTTTGCAAAATTAGAATTTAGGATTTTATTTTGTTTTACTAAATTTGAAAAGTAAAGGATGTGATTCTGCAACTTTTTCACAGGCAGGCCTAATATGGAAACTGGTGGGAATGTGCTGAGGAATTTGGTGTTAGGCATCTAACAAAAAATTTGTATCAAGAACTAATGGACATTTGCATACTCGCATGGCCTCGGTGGTCACTATTTTGCATGTTATTTTATACCTTACAGAGCTATGGTCATGGAACACATGCACATGAATGCCATTCTCACAGTTTATAGGCAAATTAAAAACACATACATTTTATTAACAGAGATGACAGCATTTTTTAAAAGAATTCTAGCCATTCACAATCATAACAACTTCCCCCTCTCCCTCCTACTAGAATTTCAGTCACTAAGGTGCTAACTAACCCTGCAAAAATAATCCTACAGAAAAGTTGAAATAAAATTTTTAGATATACTTTTTTAATAGCAGCCATCTCCACTGCATACACAATGTTGCTGCCACTTCATTTCCTTATTGTAAATATCCCATAGAGAACAGTCAGGTTTTGCTTTCCTATTTTCAACTTAAAACTTAAATATTTGAAAAGCACTTTGAAGATAAGAACTGGTTTGATATTTAATTCTAAAACCAATATGCTCTGCACTTTGCTTCTATGCAAAGTCCCTATTGATTTATTAAGAACTCGGGGAGTTTTGCATATTGGGCATTAATTCATTGGTGGGCGGCACCATATGGTAAAATCCTTCACTGTTTGAAATGTCCTTACTTTCTTTTAAGACATTTATTCAGAGTAAAGAGAAGTCCCTTCTTTCCTGACCCTTCTACCAATCTTCTGATCTTCTGCGCTTAATATCAGGTCCTTCTGCTTGTCATTATCATGTAAATCCTGCTATATCATTCTCTGACAAATGGCAAGCCACTTTCAATCTGCCCTATTCCTTTTGCTGCTTCCTTTCCCTCAAACGGAAGACTACAAAAATTATGAGGCCTGCGCATCCGCAGGTTTAATGGGCAATTATTCAGTTGCTTTCCATTAATGGATAACCCTTTTCCATAATATTCTTTTCCTTTTAACAAAAAGGTTTCACAGTGCAGAGTAATGGTTATTGTGCTCTTTTGTTTGACAAAAGTGAAGAAAATAAATATTTGGCACAATTTCAAGCTGCTGATAAAAAGTGCTTGGAAGTGTTTCTTGTATATTCAGTGTTAGTAAGACGGCAAGAAATGCATATGAAGAAAGGTTCACTAATCTCAGTCTCTGTAAGCAGTAAAGAATATGTGGTGAGACTTTGAGAAGGTGTTTCATAAAGTCTTCCCTGATCTACTTTCCAGCTATAAACACCAGTGCTTGTAGGACTTTTTAAACTTGCGTCTGCCGCTGAAGATGCAGGCAGCTTTTTAATCTCTTTCGTAGGAAATGCCTCCATGTTTGACAATCTTTGCCTTCTCTTCTTTTTTCCTAACATTTTTTTGAACTTTTTAGTTGTTGCCGACACTGTTCATGAGCAATAAATTATCAATCATTATAGTATCACCATGCATTTTCTGTTTTCCAGTGTTATGATATGACAAGGTGTCATTCTATTTCACTGTTGAGTTATTGCAGATTTTTGAAACCAGTGCTTTGATACCAGTAGAATTACCTGATTCAGAGAAAACTCCAGGAAGAAACTCGCCAACAAAGTTTTCCAAGTTGACAAGCAGGTATTCATTATTACGGCACTGGGAGACACGGAAGGTAGCTCTTCCTAATGTGTGTCCCCGTACTGCTACATAAGCCGTCCTTACATAGTTGCTGGGCATATATACATATTCGTGGCGCTACTTATGGATTACAGCATTTTCTAGAAAGTGTCCCGCATGCGTACAGATTTGTGTCGGTGCTCTCTGAGAGCTGTTTACTTCTTCCAACAATCTTCATCACTTCTGGCAGTCTTTGAAGCATGCGCAGTAGACGTGTTTAAAAACTTAATTGGTTCATTAACACCATAGACATAACTACCATTCTCTCCTTCTACTTATCAGTTAGTTTAACTGAAGCCCATCCTGGACACCTGCCATTCCCAGATACTTCCTATCCTTACATCCTGCTCTTTCAGCCTGTTTGTCTTACACTCATTCTGTACTAAGGTGATACGGCCTAAAACTCTATCAACTATAAGTTTATCTTGTACAAGAATTTTCAGTATGCTCTCTAGCTGTGCTTATTTTTTTTCTGTGAATCATTCACTTAAGTAATTTTCCATTGCTACTGTTACAAAGCCATCACACTTCGCAATACTTAAAACTGATTCTAATAGTTTATATATTTCATTTTGTAATTTTTCCTCCCTTTGTTTCATACCACAGTAGAGAAGTAAGGTAATGAAATGGTGAATCAGCATAAAGCTGAAGTAGCACAGGCTGGTGTGAGAGACTGAGCTGAAATCAGGGTCAGCTCTCCATTGTCCTAAACCTTGGTATGAGAGCTGAGATGGAAATCCACCTACCTTTTGTCCCACAGATGGATGGGAGTTCCTGTCCACTGCCTGGGAGACAGGTGTGAGGGCTGAATTAGGACACCACAGTCCATTGCCTGAGGAATGAGTGGGAAAGAGCTGAGATAAGACTCTTCTGTCCAGTATCTCGAGGATCTGATGTGAGGAATTGCTGCCATTATCCCTAGAATTGCTGCACACATGTGCAGTTGAAGAGCTGACCGCGATACCATCAAAACTTGTCCACCAGGAATGAGTGATCTGTATATTTAAGAACAGAGGTATTCCCTCCAGCTTTTTATAAAAGCAGGAAAAGTTAATCGCCAGGGAGGACACCTCTGTGAGGGCACTCTCCACTGACGACTACTTCTGACCCAGAGGGATACCTCCATGAGTCACTGCCATGAGGGCAACTGCAGCAGGACACCTCCAAGGGTGCCTTCAAGGGGAGAACTCAGAAGGGCAGCTCCACGAGGACACCGACCTCCAATGTCTACTGCGGATTCTTGGGGGACTCTGCTTTGATGCCAATTATGAGCCCTGAAGGACTCCAACCATTGACGACGATGACGACGGATCACTGAGACACCACTGGATCCATACTGGTGACTCTCTCACTCTGCACCCAGAATCCTTGCTTCATTTCCATCCTTTTTCCAATCTGTCCTATCACTATCCCCTTTATTAAAATAATTTCCCTTTTTTATAATAATTGTCTTTTTGTAATAAACCAACGGATTGAGTATGGTATTTGACCTTGTTTGCATCTTAATTTCACTCTTGGGATCACAAATGAAACAGAGTCCAGCACTGGCGTTTTCTCCATTTGGACCCTGACATTAAATTGGCATCACAGGCAGGATCAGGATCACTTGCAGTAAAAAGTACTGTAATGTCACTTGAAGTGTAAGGTGTTACATGTGTACCTCTCAGGGGCATAAGGGGAGATTTTGTTGATACAGATGTTTTGTGTCCCTGAGATGAGTACCCCAACTTGTTGCTGCATTTCACCTGCTTTTTATTACTTGTGTGCCTCTAAGGCACTTAAGGGGTGGGTTTTGTTGAAACAAAACTTGCTGCCTCCCTGAAACTGCTACACCACCATATTGCTGTATTTAACTTGGTTTGCATTACGTGCTACCTCCTAAGGACCTCAGAGGTGAGTTTTGTTGAAGCCAAACCTGCTGCCTCCTTGAGATGACTCTCCCATTCAGAAATGAATTTCAGTGAAGCTGTCCCTCAGGGCAGAGATGTGTTGAATGGACATTTAGAGAAATATAAGGCTCGTCCCTCTCTGCCAGGAGTAGAGTGGGCAAAACCAAATTGGCATAATCTGCGAAGTGTTACAGACTAAGTGCCCTGCAAAAGGTCAGGAAAGGGTAAATCTATTGTCTATGCCATACTGGGCATCAGCTTGGCTGCTGAAGTACAGGCTAGAATACAACAAACAGCTGAATCTCAGTTCCTACATACTTTGGTACTGAGACAAGGAGGCATAAAAGCACAAAATGGAATATAAACCTTGTAAATAAGTGGAATCAGTTTGAAGTAATGTTACGTTTGATGGGTTTAGAAGAGTAGCAATGGAAAATAACTGAGATGAATGAAGATAAACCGTTGTAGCTGACATAGTTTTAGGTCCTTATAACCTTAGTGCAAAAAGTGCAAGAAAAACAAGATAGAAAAACAGGACCTGGGGATGGTATCTGGGAATAGCAGATATCCAACATGGGAGCAATTAGACTTACTGATATGTAGAAGGAACGGGATGATTGCTATGTCTGTAGTGTTAACAAACCCATTAAGCTGGTGTAAGCATCTACTGGGGGGTATCTGGGACTAGCAGATGTCCAGGATGGGTGCAGTTAAACTAGCTGATAAGTAGGACAGAATGGTTGCTGTGTCTGTAATTAGTTAAGCTGCCTTAACTGCTTCAAAGTCTACCAGAAGTGATGAAGATTGTTGAAAGTAAACGACCCTCTGAGACCACAACCACATTTTTGTAGGCATGCAGGAATCTTTCTGGAAAATGAGGCAATTCATACGTAGCCTCATGAACATGTATGTATGCCCAGTAGCTATACAAGGACGGCTTGTGCAGCAATACGGGGACACACATTAGGAGGATCTCTCTTCCGTGTCTCCCAGCACCACAATAAAGACTACCTGCTTTTCAACTTAAACTTATTTGGCTACTTTTTTCCTTGAGTTTTCTCTGAATCAGTATGTATAACCAGGTCATACGGACCTGGTCCGGCCCCTGCAGGACCAGGTAATTAACTTAAAAGAACAGTTAGACAAAGAGAAAAATCAGGCTAACTACTTGCTACCTGAAAGAGCAACTCCTGGCAGAGAAAAGCACCTCTCCACAGCTCCAGAAAATGAATGTATCCACAGTGACTTGGAAGAGGGGAGACTAAATTTAGAAAAACTAAACTTTCCGGCCCTTGATAAAAGTTGGATATTGAAATTGAAAATGAAGAGGACAAATTCCCAAAAATTACCACCAAAGACCTTCCATATACTGCTACAGAATTAGCTAAACTTAAAAAGGAATCTGATTGTACTCCAAAAGAATCAGAAACTGAGTATGTTTGGAGAGTATCTCTGTCTGGAGGAGATCACATTTTACCAAGTGAGAAGGAAGCTAAGGGATATTGGGGGCCAGGAGTATCTTTAACCCCCGGTGATCACCATGCACCCTTGCCCTCAACTCAAAGAGCAGCTTATTGGGCTGGAGGACTTAACCCTTTGAAAACGAGAGATCCTTTTACCATCACAAGGAGAGTCGACCAGTTGATAAAAAATGTGCAGAAAGTAGTATGTCTGCAAATGATGTACAATAGGGAACTTAAACAGGAGTCTCCAGTGATGATACTGGTCTATCCCGAACTTAAGAATTCTCTCTTTTGGGTTCTTCTCAACACTCTGAAAACCATGGGAACCCAGTTGCAGGGAAAGACACAAGCAATGTCCCAGAGCGAAAGGGCCGTTGCTGCCCTGGAAGGACTGCTATTGTCTGGTTGAAAGACAGAAGAAAGAATTGATGTGAGGGAAATTGCCCAGGAGTTGATTAATTATAGGAGAAAGTACTGTCCTATCAATATTTCTAGTAAAATTTATTCTAAGGGACTAAGATGAACAGAGGTAAAAATTCCTCCTCGCCTGATGAATGGGAAGCTCCAGACACACCCTACTTGCCCAGGAGGTAAATATATTCCTAATAAAACACAAACTTTGTGGACATAGGGGTGGCAAAAACATATTCTTAATGGATGGACTACCCACTGAAAAAATGGAAAAGCTGTTGTTAGACTCACCCAAAATAAACCCCACAAGCCATAAAGAAAATAAAAAACCCCCACAAAATTTGGAAGTCCTTTGTGCTCCATGACTTATAGTTATATCAGAATCTACACACTCTCACTTACGGGGTGGAAAACTATCTCCCTTGGCCCTTGATTGTGAGCAAAGGGGTGGAGGGTGGCTGTATATTTGACAGCTCACTGAAAATAATTAAGGCAAATTACTTGTTTTGTGGGACCAGATCTGGTATCATATATTTCACTTGCTTTCATGTTTTGTATGACCTCATAGAGAACTCAACTCATAATGCTATTGCATTATGAAGATTCCGCAGGATTTCACAAATTTGTTAGATGGTTTCTCCCTTGGTTGGGGGTGAGTGAATTAGAAAAGATTGTTATAAATATATCTGCAGCAATTAAAAATATTGAAAGTGAAATTATAGATGCGATGCAGGCATTAGAGATTGAGGTAGCCAGCCTATCCCAGGCGATACTGTAAAGCTGTATGGCCCTTGACTTGCTATTAGTTTCCCAATGAGAATTTGTACAATTATAAATAAAAGGTGCTGTGCAAACATGGATCAGAGCAACAAAATATCTACAGTTTTGGCTGAAATTTTGGAACAGACAAATCTTGCACCACGTCACTAGATGATATGGTGCAATGAGATGATACCTTATGGTTTTTGAACCATGATAGAGATGATACCTCATGGGTTTTGAAGAGTTAAGGTACGAATTTACCTTTAAATTGGATACGGTTAAAGAATTTGTTTGTGATAATTAATTGTCCTGGGTTCAGCAATAGCAGTCATTTTTCTCCTTAGTAGCTGCTGCAGCGCTGTGTTTTTGACTTTCAGCCTGGGAACAAAGCTGATAACACCAGTGTTTCTAGCTGCAGCTCAGTAATATTTAGACTGACCAAGGACTTTCTGAGTCTCAGGGATGAAGCAGAGACAGGACACCTGACCCAAACTAGCCAAAGAGGTATTCCATACCACAGCACGTCATGTTCAATATATAAAGTGAGAGCAGTTATCTGGAAAGGGAGGTCATTGCAGGGCTGGGTGTTGCAGTGGCAAGTGGTTGTATTCTCTTTTCTTGTTATTTACCTTATCATTATTGTTATTGGTGGTAGTAGCAGTGATTTGTGTTATATTTAGTTACTGGACTGTTCTTGTCTCAACCTGTGGGAGTTGTATTCTTTCAATTCTCCTCGCCATCCCTCTGGGAGCTGAGGGAGGAAGGGGGGAGAGTGAGTGAGAGATTGCGTGGCAGATTTGCGGTTTGGCTTAAACCACTGCATTAATAATAATACTAATTTGTGTTTGTACCTTAGCAGGCATGACGCAGTCTTGCTGTTCACAATTGTTTTTCAGAATTAAATATGGGAAAATAATATGAGATGAATCTTATAGGATATATGTGTACCCTGCAAGCCTCAGAGGGGGGAATTATTATTAGAAATGCTAGGTTGTAAATGAAAATGGAAAATTACTGAAGTGCATGATTCACAGAAAAAAAAAAGAGCACAGCTAGAGAGCATACTGAAAATTCTTGTACAAGATAAACTGTTATAGTTGATAGAATTTTAGGCCGTATCACCTTCGTACAGAATGTGTGTAAGACAAACAGGCTAGAAGAGCAGAATGTAAGGATAAGGAGTATCTGGGAATGGCAGGTGTCCAGGATGGGCTTCAGTAAACTAACTGATAAGTAGAAGGAGAGAATGGTAGTTATGTCTATGGTGTTAATGAACCAATTAAGTTTTTAAACACGTCTACTGCGCATGCTTCAAAGACTACCAGAAGTGATGAAGATTGTTGGAAGAAGTAAACAGCTCTCAGAGAGCACCGACACAAATCTGTACGCATGCGGGATACTTTCTAGAAAATGCTGTGATCCATAAGTAGCCTCATGAATATGTATGTGTGCCCAGCAGCTATGTAAGGACGGCTTATGTAGCAGTACGGGGACACATATTAGGAAGAGCTACCTTCCGTGTCTCCCAGTGCCGTAATAATGAATACCTGCTTGTCAACTTGGAAAACTTTGTTGGCGAGTTTGTTCCTGGAGTTTTCTCATAATCACAATAGCAAGTTATCACTCATGCTCAACCTATAAACCTGTGGACTTGAAAATCACAGAAAAAATGTTTCTCTTCGTTTTCTTAAAAGTAATGCTTTAAGATACAGCCTTTTTCTGTGATGAACTCTCAGGAAAGTCAGAAGACCTGGCTCTTAGAAGTAACTGAGTACTGTATATTTATCTGATTGATAAGTCTGTAATTTATATCTGACTCTACTCGACTCTCTGTTCTGTGTAATGCTAATGCCATCACATTCTCCATCTTCCTGCTTATGTTAAAGATAACTAATACACAAATAGGGGTTCCAGCAAAACATCAGTCATCTTTCTCATCTAAAAATCTGAAATATTAAAGACATATCTGTTTCTTTTCGATGTTGAAAATAATGATTTCAAAAACTTCTATTTTTGTGTAAAATTGGTGTGTAATCTCTGATGATTTTGCTATTATGCTATTGATAGAGAGGTCTCAATTCACTCTTCTCATGGGTCTAGTTTCAGAACCTTGTGCACAGAGAGAACTACTCCTTAGCCACAGGAGTAAATGAATGAGTGCTATAGGAAAACTTTATCTATGCTGTTTTATCTTGGAGAAAAAGTTATTGTAGTAATGGAATCTGCTTAGACACATTGAAGGGGATTTTTCTCACAGCATTAATGCCCTTAGTGGGATAGAGGCCCACAGAGCAAATGCTTATTCTCAGCCCTTATGAAGACTAAGAAAGATGAGAATCAGTCATAGATTTCCATTTATAGCTTTAGCTAGTGGAACAAATGTTTATTATAAGATACTATAATCCTAGAGCTATTACGCTGAAATTTGGAATAAGAACACAATTAGCTTGTGACCTTATAAGCCACAGCATTTGCTTTTTTGTATTTTTGCCATAAAGACTAAATTTAAGGGGATGTCCTGGGTGCAGCAGTAGCAGGCATTTTTCTCCTTCTTAGTAGCTGGTGCAGTGCTGTGTTTTTGACTTCTGGCCTGGGAACACTGCTGATAATACCGATGTTGTAGCTACTGCTTAGAATGTTCAGACTAAGCAAGGACATTCAGGGCGTCATGCTGTGCCAGGGAGGAGGGGGATCCCTGGAGGAAGCACAGAGAGGGCACTTGACCCAAACTAAACAAAGAGGTATTCCATACCACATCACATCATGCCAAGATGTAACGGGCAGATACCCGGAAGGGCTAGCTCTCTCTACTCGATCGGCGAGTGGAGATTGTATTCTCTTCCCTTTTTATATCCCTTATCATTGTTATTATTTGTGGTAGTAGTAGCAGTTTGTGTTATACCTTAGTTACTGGACTGCTCTTATCTCAACCCGTGGGAGTTACATTCTTTCCATTCTCCTCCCCATCCCTTCCGCAGTAGGGGCGGGGGGGGGAAGGACAGGTTTTGGGTGTGAGGGCGAGCAGGCTGCAAGCTTTTCTAAATTACGACTAAGCTTAAACCACAACAGGGGAAAAAAGCTGGTCTCAGAGGTGAATGGATAATAAATCTTGCAGATCATTAATAATCAGCTAAAGCCTGCAGTGATTTATCTTATGTACTTTGTGTCAAAAAGTTATAATCTCCCAGACGTTTTCTAATTAGCCTATTTCAATCTCCTTCATTCAGTTCTATCAGTTTCATTTCCCTGTACTACTCTTAACATTCACATTACAAAGCTTGTATTTTTAAGCTAAATGCTTCTGCTGCATAATTAATTAGTCTTTAAAGAGAGTATCTATGAATAAAACTGATTAATATTCTTACCAGTCTTTCACATTCTAAATTAAATTTGGAAAATTGTGAAGAAAGCTTTTCTGACTATATTTCTGTCCTTGAGTGTAATTCCCTAGTCAATATTGAATCTTTCTTCATAGAGGAAGGTAAAGACTTCAGTTGTTGCTGCAAACTCTTCTGGAACTTCTCTATTGATACTGAAAAATTCAATGTAACCTGGCTTTATGCTTGAAGTATGAAGTCTATTTCTGCACGGTAAGGGAAAGAACAGTAGTGATTTTAATGTTAAATAATAAAGAAAAATCCAAATATGCTTCTTTCTGCTGTAGTTCCCCTCTACCTCAATTTCAACCTCAGTTTTAACTCTTCTCTGAACAAAATGGAAAAACCATGTAAGTCTAGGTGCAAGGTTCACTGAAGCGAAACAGAACATTCTTGTTGATTTCAGTGACATAACCATCCCTTGACATTCACATATAAGTGCATGAGAACATTTTTTGAAAGATGTAGTATAACTGTTTCTTCTGTACCAGAGTTTGAAATCACAGGATCATTTTTTGTTGTTTTAGTTTGAAGTTGTTAGTTTTGTGGAAATCACTGCTACTCATATTTTTGTAAGTATCCTAGCTCATCATCACATTTCACTTTTTGTAGGTGCTAAAGTTGAACTTTTTTAGTAAAGGGACTTTAGGTAGCAGTGATTCTTTGGTGTGGAGTCAGTAATTCTGTAATTCAGCCAAAGGCTGTAAATATATGAAAAATTAGAAGTAATTAAATAGCATAATTATTCAATGACTCAACGTAGGGTTTTCAATGTGTTTTGTTGCACTGTAGTGCTTTAGAATATTTTATGATACTTGCACAGGCATAAAGTCTGTAATCCATAAACCATGGAAAAGGCCTAATTGCTCTATTCATGGATTGTTTATAACTAAGTGGTTTAAGAAAAAATAAGATTCCATAAAAAGAATGCCACTTTATATTAAAACTAAGATGTTTGCCTTATTTTAATTGGGATGATGTCCTTGGTTCAGCAGTAGCAGTCATTTTTTCTCCTTCTTAGTAGCGGGTGCAGTGCTGTGTTTCTGACTTTCGGTCTGGGAACAGTACTGATAATACCAATGTTTGTCGCTACTGCTCAGAATGTTTACAATAATCAAGGACTTTCTGAGCCTCATGCTTTGCCCTGGGAGGAGGGGAAGCTGGGAGGAAGCAGGGGCAGGACACCTGACCCAGCCTAGCCAAAGAGGTTTGCCATACCATAGCACGTCATGTCCAGGATGTAAACTGGGAGATACCTGGAAGGGCTAGCTCGCTCTCTACTCGATCGGCGAGTGGTGATTGTATTCTCTTCCCTTGTTATTTCCCTTATCATTATTATTATTGGTGGTA
>WYDI02009657.1:0-42281 GCA_009867235.2 Psittacus erithacus
TCTCAACCTGTGGGAGTTGTATTCTTTCGATTCTCTTCCCCATCCCTCTGGGAGCCAAGGGAGGAGGTGAGGGGGCACTGAGTGGGCTGTGTGGCAGGCCTAAATCACGACAAATGGTTACATTGCTACAAGGACAGCAAGGGTCTACCTGATGAAAAGGGGCCTTGTAATGGTGGTTTATTGGGGTGCCCAAAGCAAGGGCAGGGTTATCCCACCCAAAGCAGGGCTGTCTGACGTCACTGACTTCTGGAAACAAGCAGTCATGGGGCAGTGTGGGCTGCAGCCACCTTTGCTTTACCATTCACCCCTTGTTATCACCCAGGCCCAAGGTGGACTCTTCTCACATCTGTAACTCCCCATCTGGACTATAAATTCTTTCTCTGAAGAAGGAAAAAGCCTCAGTAGGGCAGAGGAGCATCTTGAGAGGCCCAAGGACCCCCAGCGCAGATGACTGAGCCAGCATCCCTAATGAAAGGTACTGCAACATCTGCATCTCTCACCACCACATAACCCACATGCATCTCTTACTACTATGCTGCAAGAGTGCCAGCATCCTCATCCCTTGGGCAAACAGGACACAGCAGCTTGCCCAAGGGTGCGCAGCAGGCTATGACAGGGCTAAAGCACAACCCTGCTCTCCTGCCTCCTTGTTTTGTGCTCTATATCCTGGGCCCCCACTGCTTTTACATAAGTGCAGTGGCTAAAACACCTTCCTGCTCTTTCAGGAAATCCAGCACTGCATAGAATAGGACATGAGATGAGATGGAAAAAGCAGGAGGGAAACACGAACAAAAAAAGTCCTAACTTTCTGTGTGAAGCACACATTTGCTAAATAGAATCCTAATGGCATTATTGTAGCTAAAACCAGAGACTTGAAAATGCTGTATACATTATTATGCTCATTATCTACCAACTGCAAGAATGCTGTGCTAAAACTAACTCAAAACACCCCAGGTAAGGTAATTGCTACTAATGGATTTGAAGTGTGTAAAATTGAGCGTTATTACACAGACATCACAATCTCGACTTGGTGAAGCTGTTGGATATTGTAGTTACCAGCTCACTCATCTCTCGATCGGGCAGAGATTTGAGGAAAAGGGCAAGCTCTCTGTCATTCAGCACTGGAAGGAAAATTCAACAACACAATATTACAGCAGCCTGTTTGCACCTCGTTGGTTAAGATGGGGTCAGAGCTCCCTTCCTAAACCACTGCTTCAGAAAAACATCTACATCAGTTTGCTCCAGAAGTAAATCTCCTGGGAAAGACCTGAGAGTAAACTTTGCATTTGGGAGCTTTACAGCTTGTAGGTCTAAAGAAAAGAAGGGGACAAGTCGTTCTAAATGAGGGGAGCCATGAGTCCATGTGACATATTCTGATGCAAATTAAGGCCTGAGTCTTCAAGATATCCTAAGCCACTATAAAGCCCCACTGCCTAAAGATAGAAAACGATCTTTTTAGTCTCCTCCTTATACAGGGGGATGATGCAAATCTGAACTTTGCCAAAGCCCAGGTGTGTTGGAAACAAGATACTTGATTCACCTGCTTGAAAAAACCCATATAACAGAGTATATCCAACACATTTAGTTTGTTTGGTACACCAGCAGCTATCCTCAAAACAAGTGGCTCCCGGGAGCTTTGCTCTCTTTCATGAAAGCTAAAAGCTAAACTCTACCAGAGCAAATGCTTTTCTAATCTTTGAGAAGTTAGGATAAGGCCAGTTCTTATTTCAGCTATAACATCAAAGCTACAAATTAGAGTTTGGAAAAAAATTAGGTTAACTATTGTCATTTCGGTTAGAAGAATAGGTGGCCAGTACCCAATAAGTTTCAGTTCCTTCTGATTATCTTGGGGGAAAGAAATTAAAGAGGCCATGTCTGAACAGGATTAAAGCAGTCTCTACCTGAGTACAGAAAGCACAAAGAAATGTGAACTCACAGCTGCAAGCGAAGGCAATGGGAGCTGTGCTTTGAACAGATAACAAGCTAAGTCCTCTGAAAAATCAGACCATGCATCTCAGATTGGGAACTTAAAATTAGTGAATACTTTTCTACTTAATCTCTTTCTGCCTCAGTTCTTCATCATAAAATGGGGATAATGCTACCACCCAATGCCTCACTGCAGTGCAGTGAAAGTAAGTTCATTAATGTTTATGAAACATTCAGTTACCATAGCGATGAGTTCTATAGAAAAGCCCATGTGGAAATTAATATTTCTGTCTTCAGAGCAGGGTTTGAATAGAACGCATTTAGTAAGGCCTGGGGCCACACAATGAGGAGAGAAGAAAACAGTAAATAACTCGCCTCAGAAAAATAAAAACAATCATCACAGCAAAGCGGCCTGCTCAACAGAAATAGTTTTAATAGAAATTCTTCATTTTGGTAAAAGTTTCTTGGTGAAAAAAATATAAAATCTCTTCCTTTTGCTTTTAACTTTCACTCCTCCAGTTTTTTGCATCAGTCTTCCTAGCATGGGGGAGAGGGCTCTATTAAAGAGCTTATTTAAAGAGTTTGGAAACCACCATCTTCCCATTTCCAAAAATCATCATTTTTACCTGTTTGCTTTGGCAAAAATCTGAAAAAATTAGTGACATGTCGAAATGGGGCTCCTGAATAATCCTGACCCATTCAATCCATCAACTCTCCTCATGGTATGTTCTCAAGTCAGTTTGCCTGCTGGAGCTGCGACATCAAGCAGCATGGCAATCAACACAACTAATGCCTGGATTCGAGTCATTAATATCTTGGTAACAAGGGAACCACAGGCAAGCACAAACTTACACTGTGTAAACTGCACAGATAGATATGAAGATGGGAGAAAACCCCATTTCAAGAAGACAGATGGCTTTGGCAGGGGAAGGGTCTTAGCAACAAACTGTCCCCAGGGCCAACTGCAGGCTCTTATGGTAGCTGCTGGGTGACTTACAGCAAGCACAGGTCAGGGACAAGCTTGGCCACAACTACACTTCCCACCATTTCAGGGGCCACTATCGAAACTACAACCCCCATTCTTTATTTCCTTCATGTTGTTTGCAGTGAAAAACACAGTCTCTCCTGTAAGAGAGAGCTTTTGCCAAAAAGCAAGGAAGAAAACTCCGAAATCCCCCTCTGAATGCACCTACCTTCCACTGAAAGCAATTGATCAGATTTTCCCCCTTCTCCACTTTAGTTGTTGCTCTGTTATCCGTTTCTGCCATTGTACCCAATGGAAATACCTTTATTTTCATTTGGCAACCATGGCCTTTTCTGAAAAAGGAAGTTTCAGAGTGTTACAGAATGACAAGATTGAGGCAGGGAGAATGAACTGCTGGAGTTATTTATTGTGTTCACTTACTGGATTTCATACCAAGCTGGGTTGCTTACCCTTTTTTTCTCTTTCTGATGAGTAACACTGTTGTCCTGTTAATTGTCAGTTATTTTAAAACTGTGATTAATAGTTTTATAGTGCAGAATAATAGAATTAATAGACTACATTTCTAATGGTCTTCTAAAGGGAAGAAGCAGAGGAACCTGTTCACCCACACTGAACTTCCACACAACAGAAACCCCAAGGTGTGCGGCTACAATTGCCACGAAGCCCTGCTCAGCCTTACTTGCCCTTATGGGGAGGTGCCTTTGCCCCCTTCACTGACACAGGGTGGCTCCCCTGACACACATCAACCGCTGTGGGGCTTAGCCTGGGAGCTCTAGGCAAAAGGTAGTATTTCTAGTTAAGCACAGTGTTAAATGGGCTTGTGCAATCCAGTCGGAAAATCCTGTTAGAAGCAAGACATTGACAGGATTTTGGGAACAATAAATAGATATTTTAAACCAAATATGTTTTAACAACAGCTCAAGCAGGTCTAATTAAAGCCATTCCACTAAACAAAGGTAAGATGGGCATCACCTTTTCAAGCCTGAAATAAATATGGCTCAGCAGGAAACTCCACCTTCAAGTAAATTATTTTTGGCTCTTCACTATACAGATGCAATTCTTAGGCAGGTCTGGTGCTGAAAAACAGGGAAGAACAGATGCTCCATTAAATGACGACTGATCTTTTTTCAGAACACCCATGTTTCTGTATGGTACCTCAAGCTAAGGTGCTGTGTGCTTGCTGGGACATGATGGAGAGTGCATGGAGCACACGAAGGAGCCTTCAGCACCCTATTGCAGGGGACTGCCCTGCCTCAGAGGCAAGGACCAAACCAGCTTATGGCTATAAGCTTTCTGGGGCCCCTTTGCACCAGAAAATAACAGTGGCCTTTTCCACAGGCTTCACAAAACTTCAACCAGGACTACAGAAGCTTTCAAGTCTTCTTTTAGGAAAAACTCTTCTAAAGAGAGGAAGCCTAATTATGAGCCCTGCATCCTGCTCACAAAGCTCTGGTACCCAGAAACGATGCGAGGGCCAATTGCCAGGACTAAACATTTAAGGCATCAACAGGTGTTACATGTTATGCATCAATGAGGTGTACATCACTGAAACATAAAGAGCCAGCAAGCCGGCAGCACAGCTATCAACCACAACAACACAGCCATAAAATCCTAATTAGCCTCATCCACTTGTTATGGACATTTTTATTTATTGACATGGTCAAATTAACAGGCAGCAGCGTTTTATTGTAACGAGAGCCTTGAAATCAGCCCAGGAAGAAAGTTAGCATTAACATTCAGCTCCTGCGTGCCACTTGCATTTAGCCACATGGATATGGATTTTCAAATAAGAACTAAATATTGTCACTGTAATTATGTTACCTTGAGCAGGTGAGAGAAAGCGAGTCCTTAATCAACGCGTATCTTGTTCTATTTCCACTCAGTACAGAAAAACCACGCAGCAGCAGAAACTCACAGCAGGCTTCATAGTTTGAAGTGTGCGCAGCCACAGGCCTGAGCCCTGCCTGCTGGAAGGAGGCAATTCAGGCAAAAGGAAGTGAGAATGTGTGGTTATGGAGTTGTCCTCATGGCAATGGCTTCGTGGAGGGTGTCCCTCAGGGTCCATAGGAGTCATCAGTGGAGAGTGTCCTCACGGCGGTGTCCCTCCCTAGCAATTACCTTTTTCCCCCATTTATAATGAGTTGGGGGCAGTACCTCTGTTCTTAGTGTTATGTATTACACGTTCATGGTGGACCAGTTTCGCTGGCCTTGCAGCCAGCTCTTCAACTGCACTGATCTGCAGCAGTTCTTGGGATAATGGGGGCAGCCAATCCCTCACACCAATCCTCAAGATAATGAATGGAAGAGTCTGATCTCAGCTCCTCCCACCCATCTCGGAGACAATGGATGGTGGAATCCCATCTCAGCCTCTCATACCAATCTTCGGGACAATGGATTGGTGGAGCCTGATTTCCTTTCAGTCTCTCACAAATGTGAGGAATAAAAAATCATTCTCTGAACTTCCCCGGCCACAAGGTATCTGAATAGTGACCACAAGTTGGGGAACAAGACTGGTTGCCCCAGAGGAATAGTGCACTTATTTATATACTTCCAAAAAGCAGCTGCCTTACTGAGTGATAAGCTGCAGCTAGAATCATAGATTCATAGTCTCAACCAGGTTGGAAAAGATCATCCAGTCCAACCATTCCCCAGCACTGTCAAGGCCACCACTGACCCATGGCACTGAGGACCTTGTCTACACAGTGTGTGAACACTTGCAGGGCCGGTGACTGCAGCCCTGCCCTGGGCAGCCTGTTCCAATGCCTGAGCACCCTCTGGGGCAGGACTTGTTCCTCATCTCCATCTAAACCTGCCCTGGTGCAGCTTGAGGCCGTTTCCTCAAGATTTGCGTCCATCACCACCGAAAGGCAGATTCCTGTAACGCAGACAAGATGCAATGGCCATTTAATATTGTTCCTAGCTCAGCCACAAAACAGTTACAAAGCAGGAGTAAATATCTTGGTGTAGTTATTAGTGCAGTGGGAAATACAGATGATGAGCCTAATCGCTCCTTGAGCCAGGTGAAGAGAAAGGAACTGAGCAGCAGTAGATTATCAACTGGATTAGAGAGAGCACACAGAGTAAAGAAGAATAAAGAACATTTTACAGTGTTTTAAGCAAGTTCACATTTTTCTGAAGATAAAAAGGATTTTTTTTAATGAGGTACTTTTGGAAATTAAATCATTGCTTCATGCGTTTAAAATGTACTCAGTATAGGCGCCTTCACAAACCATATTCCCCATTTTAAAACTTCTGATTCATCCACCTTAAACAAGAATATTCCAGCGACTGCAAAGAAAAACTGGGAAATGATCTGTGTATGAGCTGAACCAAGCAAACTGCATATTTCACATGAATTACTATAATGTGCTTGGCTTGTTGGTAATTTCCATTGTATACAAAGGATCGCAGTTGCAAAAAGTACCAACATCCCACATTCAGAAGTGATTCGTGAGTCTAATTTCAGAGTCCAAAATGCTGAAACACTTCAAAAATACAGTTTGAAATCATCGTTCACTTCATCGTGATAGAAAGTTTTACACTAAATCCTGCTTTGTGGCTTAGATGTGGGCTCTGAATGTGATGTGGAAGAGAAAAGCACTTGTAGAGGTTCTTTGGTTCCTTTGACTTGGCACTTGGGGTGGTCTGAGAGGGTGAATCACTGTCCCCAGGGCATCTCCCCATCCTGGCCGAGGCAGGAGAGGTTTTTATTGCCTTTCTTCAAGTGATGGAAATATGGTGAAGGGAGAGGAGGGTAAAAACTGGGGGGAGGAAGGCAGTTTTCAGTATTTGTCATTATTATAGGTTATATATACAGGAAGAAAGTTAATTAAGCTTTAAAAAATCCATCACACATCAATGGGTGCATTTTAATGAGTACAAAAAGTTGAGGTGTTTACTGCCAATTAAAGTGGTTTTTAAATAAGCATTAATTAAACACAGAAATTCAGAAGAAAGTTATACCTTGTCAAAGAAAGGCCAGTGCCGTCTATGCCCACTTCTGCTCCCATTCAGACTCAGATAGTAATTACCACCAACCCTATATTTACCATAATAATGAGGAGAGGCTGTCATGGCTGTCAAACAAAAACAAAACAAAAAAAAAAGGGTAGTGCACAAAAATACCCTCAAACTGAAGTAAACTTTTCCTTTAGAGCTGAAGCCACAGGAGACGGCAGTGTGGAGCTAGGCAGCGAGGGATTGCAGCTCCTTCCCGGCAGCACAGACTTTGCCACATGGAGGGAAGCCTCCCCAGATGGCTTCTTTCTAGTTGAAGAAAGGGCAAGGAACACGCAGTTTCATCCGCAGTGCTTCACCTTGTAGAGGAGCTGTGAAAGCCAGAGAAGTTGGTTTATAACACAAACAAATGCTAACTCATACCCTGCTTCCCAAAGCAGGGAATTGGGTTTCTCATCATTCAGGAACAAGGAAAACAAGCGATAGAAGCAATCACTGAAAATCAGTTCAGTTTGCTGGTGTGACATGGGAAGAGCTATGGTTGTCACTTCTCTGTTCTTCTTTTAGAAGTTCCCTTTCAGCTCTATTTCAGCTACTGTCTGTCCCTGAGTGGGGAGCAGAGGAAGAGGATTCTCCCACTGTTAGCCAGGTCCGTGTTTAAATACCTTAGGAAAACCTTCCCTCCCACAAAGTGTATCTCAGGCTTCAAATGAGGTTTTTAAACTGCTTTGTTGAGAATGGTTTCTCACCAGTTTCCCAGCTGCGGAGAGACAAAAACCCCACCACCTGTCCAGCCAACAGCAAAGGCAGGTCCCATTCCCAGTCCCCTAACAAGTTTTAGACAACTCTTCAGTGTAGTACTTTTGAAAGTTAATTTGAACACCACAGAAAAGAAGGATGGAGATATGTACAGACTCCTGTTCATAGAGTCCCTGTCCCTTAGCATGTTGCTCATGTGAGTTGTTTCACTCAAACAACCCTCTCCATAGAGTAAAAAGGTTGTGTCTATCAAGGAGTATCTGGGCGCCTCTTTCCTATGTGGTGTCCTCAGGTGAAATCTGCAGTGAGAGAAAAGGAGAACATTAAAGCCCATGGAATTTAGCTGGACAGGGCCTTCAGATCTTGCCCTAATCTTTCTAACATATCTAATGGGGTTAGAGAGGAATATTTTATTGCTAGAAATAGTTGAGCGATTACTTCAGAGAAAGGACGGACGTAACACAAAAGAGTTTCCAAGTGCCGACAGGAAGGAGTGTTGCTCATGCGAAATTCCACATTAGGCACTACAATAATAATAAAAACCCCACCGGCCCTTGTGATGTCTGAACTCCCCGACACTGATATATGGACAGGGCAACAGAGGAGGAAAAAGACAGGGAGAGCAAAGCAAATACACCGGGATGCTTACGAGCAGAATACAGGAGCCAAGTGTCACAAGCTGACCCTTTGTGTTTGCATTGAAACCTGACCACTCCGGGCAGAATTCCTTTAGTCGTTCATACCTGGTTTGATTTTTGTTGTTAATGGCTATTTCTCACAGCATTGTGACATTTAATGCCGTTTAATCAAGACTTCAGAGAAGGAGATACGATTTTAATTACTAAAAAATCCATTGTAACACATTTATGTTTTCCTCAGATGGATTTGACCCAGCTCTGATGAAGGACCGTAATAAATAAGTGCTGTGCATACAGGCACACAGCAGGAATACAGCTTGCTTCGGAACAAATGAGCTGTGCATCCAAGGAAAATGCTTGCTCCCTGATGACTGCAGAAGAGCCCTGTCACATCATGTGCTGGAGAACCTCTCATACTTCTGGACAAGGAGAGGTGCACGTGATGGCAATGTCAGTGTCTTTGACTTGCGGGTTGTGGTCACCCACTGCTCAGGGTAGACCTGATGTACATCATCCTCTCGGACTGCTACCACAGAGACACCTGGACACCAGCATAGTTGGGTTTCTCATCATTCAGAAACAAGTCAAACAAGGCATAGAATCATGGGGAATATAAATCATTCACATCTTTCTTTTCAAGGGTGAGTGTGGCACTAGGCTGAGAAGCACCTGGTAACTATCAAGCAAATAAAGGAGTGATTGAAGCACCCAGCATTATCAATAGTACCAAACTCTGGGGCTTCAGCCCATTTTTTCAGGCCCTCTGACATGAGGTTGGGATGTTTGTTCCTTGAGGCTTGCACATGGGTTGTACAAGACCACAACATAGAAACAAAAGTGCAGCATCTTTCTGAACACAGAACAGGATTCTTTCTGTCATTCACCAGCCTTTTGGCTTGGCATCCTTCTCCAGCAGGTGCTTAGTTGGGATGGGGACCACACCAAGTGGCAGGAATCATCGGTACTTTGGGATTTATACCAAAGTAAGTTAGCCTACAACCCTTGTCTATTATTCTTTGTGGCTGTCATACACTTAAATATCATTTAAGTGGCCAGTTAAATGAATTTGATGTAAAGATAGGCTGCTTTTCCTCTTCTAATGATTAAATATGAGAGAAGGAAAGCTTTTGTTTAAAAAGACCTCTAGCTAAATGTTGGCTTATGCCCTGAGCCAAACCAGTTTCTATTTCAACCAAAACTCCTGACTGCATTCAGGGTGTTTTAATATTTCTCATTCATCTAGAAATATTTTCATATTTCATAGCCACACAAAGCTGTGCAGCTCTTGGGCCTCAACACGCAGCTATGGGGATGGACTAAAAAGAAGGAAACATGCTTTTAAAACCCCTGAATGAAAGGAAAGACAACATTTGTGGCTGGGAGGCAAGTCAGAACAGAGTCCACTCGGAAAAAAGGCTGAGAAATAACTGAGTCAAAATTGGCATCACATGGGTAATAAAAACAACATTCAATGGATTACTGGGTTAATAACTCGAAAACCCTAAGGAGCACACAAACAGAGAACGGAAGAGGTAATTGCTTTGGAAGTAATGTAGGATTTTTCCAGGCTTCTGAGGCTTCAAGTGAGGTTTCCTGGCCATACTCATAAGACTGTATACTCACACTCTGGTTTTTTGTAGTTAAATCAGTGCAAAAAAGTCCCTGTATGCTCTGAAATCAATGGCAACGTGATTTCTTCTGCATGCTGATCTCTGCAGCCTCATCAGAGATGACTGACCCGGCTGAGTGTTCTGCCATAGGATACGCAGGATTTTTCCCAAGGGTGCATCCCACAGGTGTAAATCTTCATTTTAACTTCGTGTCTTGTCCTGACATCAGTACTTAAAAGTCAAATAGTGTTGCTTTTCCCTGCACTAAGCAGGAACACAACAAGTTATATAATAAGCAGGAATCTGATAACAAGTCTCAATGGCCAGCAGCACCATCAGGTTCGGCTTCCTCAGCAGTTACAGCCATAGGACAGCAGATTCTCAGCTGTCAGCAACTTCAACCATCCACAGCCTTACATGTGACGCTGAAAGAAATGTCCATCTCCTTCCCTGCCACATAAGCATGCAGTGACCCATCTCTCTAAATGCCCATTTGACACTTTAGTTTTGAGGGTTTGTCTGACTAAACAACAGGTTCCCATCTCAGTGGGGCCTTCTCTTTTGGTTAACCCTACATAAGTTACCTTTTGAGTACTCAGAAACCTTCTGAAAGGACATTGCACTTAAAGAGGACCTGAAGAAGGTCTCAAAAGACGTCTCTGTTGTTCTCCCCATTGACTGTGTGGCAGGAGCCCTGCCTTACCCCACTCTCTCCCTATTGAAGTGACAAAGGTCAATTCAGAATTTCCAAAACGGAAACAAACCTTTAATTTTAGGTACTATATTTCCAGAGACGAGGCCAACAACGTGACAAGACAGTGCATTGGTATGAAGGTGGATATTATTGTGAAACAGGAGAGAGGTCAAAAAGCCACCCCATGAGCTATGGACAGGAGGTGACCGGTAGCACGGGTTCCATCCCCCTGTGCCAGAAAAGCCAAACCAAAACACACACATCCTCACGTGCCTCCGTGCACGTGCTGTGAACTGAGGTGTGGGACTCCTAAGGGGACTGTGCTGGTACTACTGGAATGTCACAGACAGGAGCTAAGTTCTGCCAAGGGATCTGCTACCTGTATTGTGAAGCCAGCAAGCCAAATTTGTGATTTAAAACCCAAAATTCAAACCCGTCTTAATAGAAAAATTGAATTGACCGTAATAAAATAATAGAGCACGACATTGCTAAAAGGGTCTGGATGAAAAAAAGACATCCTGAAAACCTCACCTGAAACAGCTCACAGCATTTCCAGGTTTCTCGTGCATCGCTGTGTAAAGCAGCAGCTCGTTTCTCTCGAGAGCTGCAGAGGTAAGAGCACATGAATGATTAAACAAGCAGGTTTAACTACCTCGCGCCGACGAGGAATTTGTCAACACGGGCTGAGTATTTATGTGGCTCTGCAGCAAACGCTGTACGGCTGCAGGAGTCAAGCAGCTGCCTGTCAATAAAGCCATTCTGCTCGCTGGAACATAATAGCACAGACTCAACATGACCCTCAGAGGCCTCTTTAAGCTGCCTGGCTGTCTCCTCCTTCCCCATCCCTCCAGAGTCCTTCACCAGCAAGATCTGAATTGAAAGGGAGGGGAATAAATAACCCCCAAACACACGTATTAGAATCTTTTCTATCCATCTTCATATTAAAAGTGACTTAACCCTGGGCAAGTCAGTCTACATGCACACGAGCCTGAGCTAAAGCAAAGTTAGGGAAAGACAGCTTTGATTCACGGCACGTGAAGGGCTACCAACAATCCCTTTTAATAGAGCTTGCAACATTAATGTAGCCAGAGCCACATGTGACACCCATTAGGGCCAGGGGGAGCTCCCATGCATATATTTCAAGGAAGCAGTAGATTCCCTGGTCCCAGAAGCTGTCTTCATTACAAAAGTCTAATGCATTTTTTATTATTCAGCCTTCAGTGGAAATGTCACCTTTCTAAAGCAAGCTGTTATCATGTGTTTCCCATGCCAAACACATGGCCTCTAAGGAGAGGGTTTTATCTCTACATTTTTAGTGATTTGTATTTCTCTTTCAAGGAGCTCCATGCCTTAAGGCACCCAAAACACTCGCAGCACAAGGAGGTGAGGTTACACAAGGTGCTGCTGAAGAGGACAATAAAACCCCAGGGCTGGGAGCCGGAGCAGCTTCCGAGGGCAGCCGATAATTCAGCTCCTTTAGCAGATGCAATTACGAAGCTTTTCCTTGGGTTGGGACCATATCCTCACAGAAGCAGGCGCCCACCGAGCGCAGGCAGTGCCGCTGCCCCGGCGCCTGCCAACCAGCCAGATGCTGCCACATATTGGCATCTGGGGCCTGGAAAAGCAACTGCAGTCTCCGTTTGGCGGCGGATCCTGACCCCGGCGACTGAAGGAGACAAAAGGAGGAGAGATGGGAGAGGGGGGTGGAAATCTCTGCTGACAATTGCACTGGTAAAGATTGAGACAAAACCCTATTGTTGAACCGCTCTCCAAATGAATAAGTTTTGGAGCAGAGAGAGGGGGAAAAAAACCAACACACCCGGCATGTTCTAAATGCTGTCAGGGTCCAGGGTGAAGGACGAGGGATTATTTATGAAAAGGAATAATGAGGAAACCAGATGCCTGCCTTTTTCAGCCCTCTGCGCTTCCAGTCACCCCAACGGGGCATGTGCTGTGCTGTTCGTCAAAGACTCCTCTGCCTTAAAACACAGGGCAGGTGATAGCTAGCTCTTCCCATCTCTGCCACTTAACCAAATGCCCTCCCTGTTTCACTGGGAGGTTCACACAGTCAATCAGCAGCACAGCAAAGGCTGAGGGAGAAGAGTTGCAGATCTCAGCCCAGCCAATACCTGGATGGCCACGTAACTGCACCCAACCAGGAAAGCAACTCTTAGAAGAAAAACCTACCTCGTTTCTCTCTGAGGCTGAAGCTACATGGGTACGCTTAAAGCAGGGAAGCAAATACGCTTTTTGTACCTGTTTTGCTGCAATTGGCTTTTCTCTGTAACTGAAGGGCAAGCCCCTGACCCCAGCAAAAACAATGGAAAGCTCACAGTGATGTTAATGGTGCTGGGAGTTCACACTGTGCAGCTACTTTACCCTAGAAAGCTCAGGACAGAGCCTTGGGCGACACCATCTAGTGTGAGGTGTCCCTGTCCATGGCAGGGGGTTGGAATTGGATGAGCTTAAGGTCCTTCCCAACCCAAACCATTCAGGGATGCTATGACTCTGCAGCATCACATTGCTCCTGCAAAGAGCCAGAACAGCCAAGGTCCTTCCCATAAGAACTCACCTCTTGCTTCACCTTTCTGAGTCTCAGCTTTACTGGTCCTGGCAAGACACCATGGGAGACCAGGGGTTGGTTACAGGGAGTTTCTCCAAGGTCAGAGCAGGCATGAGGCTGGAAAGGAAGGAGCCCATGGAAGCAGAATGGTGGGGAAACATGTGAAAAAAGGAGTACTAAAACCTAGACAAAGGATATCTGCAGCTTGGTGCATGGTCCACATCGCTAAGTAGTCCTTCTTCATGCCTGGTTCATAAAGGAAGGTTATGAGCTTGCAAATGTCAAACCACAGAGCACAAGCAGGACCACAAGCGGTGCTCTAAATCACAGTGCAGCACCGGCCCCTCTCATGGAAGCTCCTTCCTCATTATCCCACCACTGCACGAGGCACCATAAAACTCCCGTTACTCACACGCTGCCAGGGTAAGCCATTTCCCAACAGTTTTACAACCCCTGCGCTTCCATTCTGTGGGAGCAATTCTCTCTGTTTTCAGCAGTACGTGGGGATAACAGCTGCATCTACTAATCCACTCCCAGGCCCTGGCATTTTGGGGCAACGCTTCAGAACCAAGGGCACAGAAAGGGCAAGAAAATCTGTGAAGGATGTAACACAAAACATGGATGGAGGCAGCTGAGCAAACCTAGAAAACACCCTGGGGATAAATGGCTCAGCTCATAAAAGGGGATGAGAGAAAACTGGTAGAAGAGAGGTGGTACCAAGGCAAAATGGATTTCTCACAAGGCAAAGCAAAAGGAGGTTAGCAAGGCTTTGCTAAGGAGGACCACTCACCCCTGCCGCGTCTGCTCTTCGCCTGGCTGGCCCATCGTTATCCAGCTCCATCACTTGCCAATTGGATTGTCTAGCTTACTGCCCCCAGAAGGAATCATCCCAAAGATGCCAAGCTCAGGATCTCAGCAGCAAAGCACCAAGGTGACTGCCTGCAGCCTTCCCAAGGAGACACAAATTCCCTGCTGCCCAGCAACGTGCACTTCTCCAGACCTCCTGCCCATCATGGTGCCACAGCAGCCCTCCAGCAGCAACTCTAATCCCTCCTGATGGGTCCCTGGGCCAAGAAGTTGGAGACAGAACTGCCTTTGGAGAAGGAAAGCCTCTGTTCTGCCAAGAGGCGCTGAGGTCCTGTTGGGGCAGCACTTCTAAGCTGTCACCCGCTGCACAGCGTCTGGAGCATCCTCTCTGCAGCACCCTGATTATCCCCCTCTGCCCAGCAGCAGGGGCTAGGGAGATCTCCCCACACAGCATTAATTTTGGGTTGGACCCAAAAGCTGAGATTTTTGGCTTTGCCACCCAAAAGTGAGGATTTTCTTGAGGATGCTGCACCTTTGGGCCCGGGCTCCCCAGCTCTGCTCCCGCAGATGGCTCAAGAAGCCATCAGCCTGAACCGGCCCCGCAGGGCAGGACACAGCCGTGTGCTGCCAGTCTGAACCACTGCTGCCAGCAGCAGCTGCTCGGCACCTTTTAAGCAAGTCCCATTCCCCCTCTGGGAGTTGGCTGTGCCACCCCTTCCCAAACTGCAGCTGGAGACACACAAGGCACCCTGTCATGCACACTCTGTGCCCCCACTGCTGTTTGGCCAAGTCCCTTGCACCCCCGTGTCACCCTCAGACACATTCACGTACAAAGAAGCTGCACCCCCAGCCTTGTGCCCCTGATGAGGACAGTGCTATGATGCGACACACTCACAGGCTCCAGCCCTGGACCTGGTGGGATCATAGGGGAAGTCCTGAAGCACTCAGGGTGGTCGTCACTGCGCCCCTTTTGTTGGTGGATAAGTGCTAAGCAACAACTGGTAACACACATGATGCCACACAGCACTGCAGTGAGAGCCTGCAGGAGGCCCAGCCAGCCACGCCGTGGAAGAGCCCACTGGGCAGAAGAAAACCAGAAACATTGGTCATGCAAACAGAATCTCCAGCAGCATCTCTGACCGCACCCTGAGGATGCTGTGCAATGAGGACAGGCAGTCCTGGAGCAATGAGCTGCTGACGTGAGAGAAAGGGATGCAAGCAGACAAGAGAAATCCTGACCACACAACTTCTCAGACCCTGCAAAAGCTGTGGGGCTCTGACTTGAAAGCTACGAGTAGCTCAGAAGACAGGGAGCCAAGGGCCAGCTGCAAGAGGTGGTATTCAGCCACACTGCTGCTGGCTAGCAAAGGACTTCAAGGGGTGCCCAGCCATGGACCAGTCCTCACTGGTTTGATGGGGACATGCTGGGGACCAGCTAAAGGTCCTCTCATGCAGGGCACAAGGCTGGGCAGCATCTGGGGACCACAGAGTCCAGCTCAGCACAAACCTTAAGAAATCAACAAGTCTACATTTTCATTTTACTGCTAAAATCCCTACCATAAATCTCACCCAAGAGGAAGTTTCTGTTTCTCCAGCTTCCTACCCCGTGTCCTTGAGAAAACAAATGACACCACACTCACTAAAAACCCTCCAACAAACCCAGAGTGGTTTGCTTCGCACTTCCCTGTACCTTGTTATGCTGAGTGCTTCATTTAGAGGAGGCTGACCTCCCCAGCCTTCTTCATCCCAGTGCCCTTCACTGCGAGGACACACCAAGGAACAGGTTTAGCACCGGGGAGAGGAGCCGGGTGGATGCTGCGGCGCAGGTAACCCTGTCGACTCAGCATCCCAAAGGTGTGCAGAGAGTCAGCGGGACAGTGACTGCTGTCTGAGAGGTGATTTTCACAGGAGATAGAGGAGCTCCGCTACAAGCACAGAAGCTGTGAATACAGCCACTAAAAGCAAAGTTATGCCCCTTGTATTTCGTAAGATTCACTTTCTTCCCCAGGTAGGGACTAACCTCACTCCTGGCTCAATTCTACCCAGTGCAAGCCTTCGAACATTTGTCTCACAGTGTTTTTTAGCAGGACACAAAAATCTTTACAGGATGCAATGAATTACCATGAATTATTTGTCCTAAGGGTGCTACCTGCCTTACCTGAGCACCCACAGGAGAACAGGAAAATCTATAGTTTTCTTTTCCTGTGTTTTACATAGACACTTACTAATTCCTGTGATCAAAAGCAGTACTGATTTGTTTTGCTATCAGCCATTAGGTGTAACAGAAGGAAGTCGGAGTGGACTTTGCACTACTTAACAGTCAGCAAAAGAGAGATGTGCACCACAGGGCTCTGTAAGAGGCACCAAAAAGAAGATATATAGAACATTTCAAGTCCTAAAAGATACAAATAAAAAGCATTTATTAGGTAGGAAGGATTGTCTTCAAGAACCAAAGTTCAAAACCAAGATCTGAATTAGGCTTGAAAGGGTTTTGTTTATTAAAGGAATACATGTAAACACCAATACAATATAATACATGTTTAAGGAAAATAATAAAGATAGAAGTAAGTTGGGTTTTTTTGTGCAATTAACTCCAGACTGTGATTCCTTAAGCAAAACCATCATCTGAGTCAGCTGTGAGGTTACAAAACCCTGTAAAGGCTCATTTCTGGCAAGCCATCTTGCCAAGTGCCCCAGTCCTTTTAGACTGCATCATCACAATTCCCTCACTACTAACACACTCGAGAAAGAAACAGTTGTGTCAATAGCTAAACCAAATGTGAGTGACAGGTCCCCTGCTTTCTGCTAGAAGAGCATGTTCCTTCTGCTGCTTACAAAACCACCTTGTGCTCCTGCGCGGTATTTGCAGCGCTGTATTTGCCTCTATTTGCAACCAGCACATGGGCACATCCTGAACAAGAAAAGCATTTTAAAGCAACACGGAAAATATTTGTTCTGTAGGTATCACCAGGCAAATGCAACGGGACAGATCAACATGGGCAATGACATTATAATGGCTGGGCTGGAGAGCCCCAGGGATGGAGTCAGGCGGCTGAGGGAAGGGAGGCTTCCCTTGAGCAACGAGCCCCTCTCCAAAGTGACAGCCAGGGCAGTGCTGGAAGGAAGCTCCGGATCACATTGGTCTCCGCATTAGAGATTTCCGACCCGCTCGGCGCAGGAAGTTGTTCCTGTGGCTCACCTGAGGGAGTTCCTGTTATGAAGCCGGAGGGTGGTAGGTTGAAACACAGTTTCTGAGTGATGTAATCTTGGACAGCACTCCGTAGGCAGTGATACCAGTGACCTGGTTACAACCTGCGGTGTTGTCACAGCCCCTGCGCTGGCCTGGTGATCACAAGAAAGGGAAGAAAAGGGAAAGAAAAAAAAAAAAGAAAAAAGAAGGGAATGGAATAATTTAAAGAGGGGAAAAAAAAAGAAAAAAGAAGAAAAAAAAAAAAAAAGAGTTTCCAGATTTCCTTTGTTTAAGTGAAGCATTTTCCTTTTCCACTTTATTTGACTACACAGGCCCGGTGTCTAACAGATGGAGACTGTGCAGATGCACTTTTGGGAGTGCCCATAAAATACACTGCTAAAATACAAATGGAGGGATACTTTTTTCCCTTTTTTTTGGAGTTGTAAATTCAATCATCATTGCTGTCACCTCATTTTCCCAAAGGAATTTGCCCTTTGTTCTCCGGATAAAGCTGGGGAGAAGAAGAAAAAGGAGGAATAAAAAAGAGACTGAGAGCAAAGGAAACATTTGGGAAAAAAATCCCACAGATCCATAATCTGTACAAGCATTGCAGCACAGAGCATTTGTGTGTCAGGCGCCCATACGAGCAGGGCTGCTCAGCAGCAACAGCAGCACACAGCACAGTATTCTGCGTTTCTTATATTCTTCTCCCATTCTCTAGACCTTCCTAACAAACAAGCAGGTCAGCTAATTGGCTCATGCCCAAGTCTTACCCACTAGGGTTTGCTCAGAGATGTCACTTAGTCATTTGGCATGAGCAAATCCCAGGCTTCTTCCTGTTCGAGCAGCGGAGTGGGTGAAGGCTTTCTTTGATTTATTAGGACTATTAACAACCAAGCAGGAAAGTTCAGAAGCTTCCTCAAGCAGAAGAGTACGAGCACAAAGGGTTTTCTTTGCTGAAGTAGCAGCTAAAAATAGGACACTTAGAGGAAGTAAAGTTCATAAAGTGATAAAGTGGTGGCTGCGGTGATGAGAGAAGAGTTTTTCCTTTTTTAATCTATACATTTATTTAGCGTTATGTGTTCTTGCTCCTTATTAGAGTGCTAAAGCAGTGTTTATCTGGCTGAGGAAAAGATGCTTTCCCTTTCTGTAGTGACTTTAACATGTAGCTCATCAAATACAACAAAGTCAAAAGTTATAAACAGACATTGCCAGCCAACAAAGTACAACATTTGACAGCATTATTTGCCTTTTATATGCTCTTTCCACAGTGGGAAATGATATGCCATTTTCAAGACACATTCCACAGTATTATGCAACAGCTTTCTTAATTTTTAATGGATATATTATTTTTAATGTGTCAACTTTTGCATAAAGCATTTTAGTATTTTATTCAGCATATGCCATTAATAAATTATTTGCTCCTTCCTTGCTCTGCCCCCCCTCCCAGAGCTGCACTTAGCACAGCGAAATGGTTGACTGCCACTATAAAAGATACTTCAAACTGGCACAGTCTGTAGACACTTCCACCATTAGACAAAGCACCAGGAGCACACTCCTGTTTCTGCTTGGCCAACAAGCTGGCAGTGCTCAACACCACAAACCACCCTTTGGTGAAAAGACATATGCACACATAGCAACCAGTTGCCATAAGAACAAGCTGGCACCCTGTACAACCTGTGATTCCTGTTACAAGCTTTTGGCCTCATTGTTCCAGCATCCTTTAGTCACCACGTCCAAACGGTTTGGGACATCCAGAGGAAGCAATTCAGGGTGCTTCTGTGCCAGACAAACTTGTCCACTTGACCTGAGTTTGTTCAGAGGACACGCACGTCTCATCTCAGCAGATCTGCCCATTCTATAAGGGCAAAAAAGGGATGAGATTTGATGTCTTCAACACCAGCAACGCCAGCACCAAGACGCTCCGCAGGATTAAACTGCAAAAGCTTGATATGAAAAGAAAAATACATATATGATTCAGGGAGTGAGAACAGAAACAACTGCTTAAAAGTTCCAGAAACGTCTAAGGTAAAGGACGTCCTACCGTTTTCCTGCTCTATGAATTACTCTCAGGAGTGTGAAAGCATGCTTGAAATTCCTAAAATCTAGTAAATGGAAGAAGATTCTCCTTTCCTTGAGTCTCAGTGTTACAGCCTTCAGAGACTACTGATCACAGCATGCAATTCCCTGAAGCACTGCACACTGGGACTTCATTTTAACCTCGTTTTTCAACAAAAGAGAGCAGCAGCCAGAGCTGCATCAGGAGAACTCTGGACACTGCGTTTGCTTCATGTTAACCTTTGCTGCCATCACTGCACTATGGCTACATCAGGGACAGGGGTCTGTAACCTTCCATTGCACACATTGTGAGTTGATGCTAAAATACCACGATTACAGCCAGTTCTCTACTTCCTAAAAGAAAAAAAAAAGTTTTAGAGTCATATTAATGGCCTAAAAGTGAAAAATCAAAACCCCAGTGAGGGAAACAAAGCAGTGTCATGGCTTCATGGAAATTTCCTAAAATCCAGCGCCTCGTTTGCTTTTTAGTTGTACATCACATGCTGAATTAATGTGAAAAGGAAATCACAATATTTACATCTGTTGAAAGATACCACTCCATATAAAAGGGAATGCAAAGGTACTACTCCAAAGAGACTAATAAAGACACACACAAATATTTTGCTGGTTTAGAACTGCTTATACTCTACTCAATTACAGGCAGTACTAATGCATGATGTCTTTCTTGCTTTTTCTGCAACAGCTAATAGGATAACTTCTCCCAGTTGTCACTTGGAACAATGCGTATTCATATCTTAATGCACTCAACATCTAAGTGAGTCCACATCCATAAACATAGGAATTTACACATTCTAAGATGGCTCTGCTATTTGCAGTCATAATGTCACATAGTAAAGGTAGCTCAGCGACAGTGAATAGTGCTGCTGTGATATCTTCCCCAAGCCACCAGAAACAGATGCAGTCAGTGTGTCTCAGCCTTCTGCTGAAAGGCAAACAGCACCAGCAGAGGGAAAGCAAGCATGGACACTTATTTCTGGAGTCTGTCCTTTCAGAAGAACATTAAGCTCAGAAAGCAGATGCAACACCAACTGCAGTATCTATTGGAAAGTCACGCTGAACGTTTTGTTGGTGGCAAAGCATGAAGGTGCCTGAAAAATATACTGGGTGCAAAATGCCAAACCAACACAACAATACCAGCTTCCTCTGTCACCACAAATAAAGAGATCACTGTTTTCTTAGAAGCTGGCTAAATGAAGGGGGTGTTTACAATGAAATCACCTGCACTGGAAGCCACAGCAGGAGACAACGCCTGGCAGCTTTCTGTAGGGCTGAACATTGATCCTGGAGAGTTATTCTGTGATGCTTTGACCTGTTAAACCTTGCCAGTGGGGGGAAGGAAAGTCACAATGACAAATTGCTATCCATGCCAAGAGAGCTTTCTTCCTTTTCCTGACAAGGCTTCCTCAACAATGAATGGCAGCTTCCTTGGATAGTCACACAACAAAAATGTGATTTACTACTTCATATAGCTGAACCTCCACCAGATAAGTCACCACCCTACACTAGAAGACTTAACCTCACAGGCAGTGGGGTGACTGTTCTCTGAACAGATATGGCCTTGTAAGTATATCTGCAAGCGGCAGAGATATATTTGCCACCTAAAGCCCAAATGGCAAAAGAGCCATTCTTTGCAATATGGGAAAACAGACAATAGGTTAGTCTGCAGTGAAGAACAGTCCTATACTGGAAGGGAGAAGAAGACTGAATGACTTCATTTGTCTTCCCATCCAGTCTTAATGGAGGGAATTCCCTCCATCAAGTGTGGGTTTGCTTTTCCTTTGACATTTGAGTCCTGCAGTACCTGTGGGTGAGGGTAGTAATTTGCTACCATCTAACAATACAGATGCAGATTATACAAAAATACGGTTTTTCTTTAGCCACTTTCTGTTCTATCTTTACCAGAAACACAGAAACACATGCTTTCACCTGCAGTGACTTCATGTCACCTAGTCAAAACAGGAGGTCCAAACATTTAGTTCCATTTCCATTCACTGTTTCACAGTAACAGCACAGAAATCAGTCACAGGGCCTATTGACTCACTGATTTTCAACATTTCTCTCCTCCTTTCTCTTCAAAGGCTATTTTTTCCACTCTGCTCTGTTCAAATCTGCATCTAAGTCATGTCATTAATTATGCATCCACTTGGAAGATACTCTTCAAAGCCAAACAACACAGTTCACATGTATCACTTGTTCTGCACAAGTGGAATAGGTCAGATCCAGGCTCCACTTCTTCAGTTATGTCAAAATTCACTAGAAGGAACATGGCATTACCTGAAATTCAAGACCCTGTACTGCAAGTTTATTTTCTCAGTCATGACCACCTAAAGCTAAGAGTAAACTAAAACCAGCTTTCAATACTACTCCTATTAAGTCTGAAAATGATGTATCAGTCTGGAAGGTTGTCTATATTTTAAAGTTTGCTATTTTGCCTTTTGTCCAACCTATCAGTTATCTTCTTATTACAAAAGTCACTGTACTCACAGTCTAAAGTACCTTCCTTAACAAATGGCATACAGAAGGTTTCCTGGAGGACAGCTACAGATTTTCAACCACAGCAAGGTCACAACTTCTAACTGTGTTACTGGTTCCACAGTACTTGGCATTAAGATTTTTCAGTTTAATTCAATTTATTACAAATGTTTCCATGCTCATTCTACGATTCTATGATTTAGGGCAGGATTCCTCAAATGTCCATGCATTACCAGCAGGTGTTTCCAAGGCACTCGCCCTTGACCAAACTTGTTCTTTGAAGGAATGGCAAAGCATTCTGGTTTTCTACAGAGACTCCTGGCAGCGGAACTCAAAGTCTCCAGATGCAACAAGAGAGCTGAGCAAATTCATCAGTGCTGATGAAAGACCCAGCAACTTTCCTGCCAGCAGCTTTCTGCTTCTACATTTACTTCACCAGAACAGCTTAGGTAGAGGAGTACTTGTCCCATCTATATGCGTACCTACAGAGAATGAATTTTCCCCTCAATTACCTGCTGAATTAGTGATCTGGCTTCCTTTGACACATGGTCTGGTATACTTAAAGAAGTGTGAGTGTTTATTCCTGATGGATGGCACTCAATCAGGGTCTGCAGAAAGAAAGAAAAGAAAAATCCAAGTAGGCAGATCAATTTATTAATTAATCAACTATAGCGTTGGATTATCTCCTAATATACATGCAGATCAACACGCACAGTTAAAATCTCAGTGCTTTCTAGTACAAATTACTGATCTGGGAGGAACGCCTGCAGGCACTGAGGCCCCTGGAGATACAGCTTTAGAACATTTATGTCTTAGTGCTTACGCTCTATTGCTCAAACTTGAAGAGTCTGCGAATTTGGTGGACTTTGCTTTCTTCATGCAGAACTGTCAACTCATCGACTGTTTGATTTGGCTGAGCACCCTCTGTCTCAAAATACCGAACTAATGTATAACAGCAACACATGGCTTATACATTGTCCAGGAAATAATACTGAAATCAGGGCAACCTTTTATAAATGTACAGACAGAATGTCTGAGAGCTCAGATTTCACTGCCGTTAAGAGGGCAGCATGGTTACTGGTTATTGTTTCAGTCCTGAAGTCTTACACAGCTTTATCAAGTTGTTCTGCTGAAGCTTGAGCATGTTTCATTGCTCTGGTCCCATGCAGACCAAACAAATTGAGGGTACTCTGGTCGGCAAAGCACGACTGAGAAAGACAAGCAAGAAAATCACACCTGGGCACACCACTTGAGAGAAACTACCGGCCAAGAGGTCAGTTTTGTCAACTCAGTTGCACCCAGCCCTACCTTCCCAGTGAGGAGTTCAAAAAGAATCGCACCCAGACTCCACCAGTCACAGGCTTCTGTCTCTTCTAGGATAGCGCCAACCTCTAAACACAAAACATTTCAATTAATATTAAAAGGGTCAGTTACACCTTCAAAATTAACATATATTTACAAGGTGACTGTTTAATGCTGACAGAACATATACTAAATACCACAGAGCTTTCATTACGCCTGCAACTTAGTTAGCCCTTTAACCACCTACAGGTTGCATTGTTCAAACAGAGCAATGCTATACATTTTGTGCATAATTTGCTTTTCCCATGCATACATAGGCATTTTCAAGACTTATGGGCACTACAGTTAGGATTTTTCTATACTGGACTAAAACTGGACAGTGACAGACAGCAAAGCAAAATGTATTTAGAGAATTCAACCTGGTCAGAAGAGCTGAACTGATCAGAGTGGCCTGAAGCATCCCTAGATGCAGCACAAGGGAGGTTACAGTAGCCTACTGCATGTTTTAGAGGGAAGATTTGCCTTATGGCTAACCCATGCCCTTTGCTGGGATCACCATAGGAGGCTTTTCACAATAGCATCTCTTGTCTGTTGGGAAACAGATGGAGATGCTAAATCTACTTCACATGGCCTAACCACAGCCAGCAACTGTCTATTGCTACAGCTCAGCCCAAATTATACCTAGGTACAAATAGTTGTTGTTCTTAGCATCCAGCCAGCACCAACACTCTTACTGCTGTCCAAGAGACGGTGGAGATGTGAGATGGGAGTTAAGAGTCCCCTGCCATACACATTCACATATTCAATAGCATGATGCATGCGGAAAACTTGGCCTTCCCTGACTCAGGCTTTAAACTACAAAAATTATGAAATACAAACACACCACGCTGTCTGCTCTAAAACAGGCAGGAAAACAGATTGCAGCGAAGATGAAATCTTCATTTAGACTGTCAAAAAAATGCAGAAGCTGCACTAAAATAGCTTTGGTGGCAAAAGCCACACTGGCTTCCCAGCAGAGGACAACAATTAGCATACAGTTACATAGTGGTTGCCATGAAAAGCACTGTGGCATGTGTAAAAAAAAATCTTGCTCATCATTTTATGGAGCTTTGCATGAGCATGGCCAAGGAGAAGTGCAGGTAAGTCAGAGGCCACGGTCAGGGAAAGGAAGGCAGCAGACCCAGCCCTCCCCAGATGCAGGGATGGAGCATGGGAATATGCAGGGGGATATGTGGTCCCCCGCACACCCCTTGGGCATATGAGCTGCAAGTCACTCAGCACCTCTAGGACTAGGCTGAAGTTGCTGCTACAAGAGTAACAAGGAAGGATGGCTCGTTGTTTCTTTAGGTAGGACATCCCTCAAATTGAGAAGTTTATTACAGTTAATGGCGCTTGAATGACCAATACATCACCATAAGGGTGTCACACATTAGAATTTATTCCATTCCTTACAGATTAATGCTTCTATCAGCATGGAGAAACTTCTACAAAAATCTAATGGCAGCCACGTGAGGAACTGTAGCAGCATAATTACATGCATTTTTAAATGGTTTTAAGATCCCAGGCAAGCATCCAAATGAAGCTGAAATTAGGGTAAATTGAGAGAATTTGTGTAAAAATCAAAATCTGTTCTTGCAATTTAATTTTGCATCCCTTCACAGACCTTCTAGGTAACTGTCCTGTAAAAAAAGAGATACAAAACTAAACCAAACTCAGGCCTTTCCACATGAACCAGCTGCTGAAAGGTTTTCACATCATCTCTCAGTGAAACCTACTGACTGGAAAGCCCTTTCTGACTGGGATTTCCTAGTGCTGTATGTTCCAGTAATGTACACTCAAAACCAAGAAGCTGTGAACGCTCCATCCCTGCTGGCGTTCAAGGCTAGGTTGGACAGAGCCTTGGGTGACATGGTTTAGCATGAGGTGTCCCTGCTCGTGGCAGGGGGTTGGAACTGAGTGATCTTAAGGTCCTTTCCAACCCTATTTTATGATTCTATAACACAAATGGAAAGTGAAATCTAAAAACAAATACTGTAGGCTTCTTTAGAGCAGAGTTTTCCTTCCCATGTGGTTTTTACCCTGTGGGTAATCCAGACCAAAAGTGCTTTCTTCCAAACAAATAATGGGGTTTATTTTCAAATTAAATACCACACTTCCTCCAGAATAAGTTCCTACACTACCATTACCTTTCCCATATTGACACATTTCACATTTTAAAATAATGCCACAAAGGAGATAATCCATTCTTCCCCATAGACATTCAGTGGGAATGGGCCTCTGGAGTTACAGCCCAATTATAAATAATATTCTAAAGGTGAAAAACACATCATTGCGAGCACAGGGGAAAGAAATGCTACAAAAAAACAGTCATTTCTGAGATTTGGAATTATTTCCTTTTCTGTTGGCAACCACAGATGCTGATCCAGTTCTTTGAAGCATCAAAGTTACGCTGCCTGCTTTCACAGAACCACACGCAGTTACTGACATAACCTCACTTACTTCACTGATGAAGAAAATGGACAGAGTTAAGTGCCAGAAAAGTAAACTGGAGTCCACTTCTCCAACATCCAAGCTCAGATTTTCCAACTGTAAAAACACTTTCAGTACATGCCAAGTCAAAAGAAATGCCACTGCATTCCTCTTAAGAGAACAATACTGAACTCCTCCATCCACTTTTGACCATGACCAAAATGACACAAGTAGGATAAATTGAGAACAGTCAAATAACACAGATTTCTACCTTGGCTGAAGGACTCTGGCTGGGTTCTCACACACACACACAGCAGAAACTGCATGACAAGTCATCTGAACCAATGCAGAACAGAAAATGGTCTCCTCAGCTAAGGGAAACATCTGAGCATCCTTTTTCACATAAACTAAATTTTAGCTCAACTTTCCTCCTGTTATCCAATGTCTGCTTTCCTAGGTTCTACAGTTTCCTTACTTCAGATCAAGATACCTTAAAGAAAACCCCAAAATCACTGTGAATACTACAAATAAACATGTGTTGTTTACATTCCCTTACTTCAAACAGGTCACAATACGCTGATCATAATAAGTTCAGCATATCACATCAATGTTACTGCATTTTATCTTGACTACACATCATGGGAAAATTCAGAAACTATAGATTATGAAGTGCTTTCAAGTGATACAGAGTAGCTAGCTAATGTAATGTACCACACAGGGCATATGCTCTTTTTAAAGCCTTAATATTGCAATAAATCTGAACTACAATATCTGCCTTCACTAAAAAAACATTTTCATCTCAATCCATCAGCAAAGTAATTTAGACTATAAATGCGAGCAACCCATAAGCTTAAGTGAATAACACGGGGATATTTGAGCCAATTCTTTACTTCATGAACCTTGAAATCAAGGACCTTATCCCCATTTGTACAAACATAAACGTGCACACACGTGTGGTGTTTCTAGGACTAGCAGTAGGAAATTTGCTGGAAAGAAGATTGATATTATTCCACAGTAAAAAAATCCTTTCAAATAAAAGAATAGGGTGAAAAAATAACCTGCAGCTCTTCCTATTTCTTCGCTGCAACTTCAGAGGGAGAGCTTTCTCCTTTCTCCCTTTCCGATGCCTGTACAACATCTAGCACCAAGTAGAACATGTCAACAGCAATGCTAAATTCCTGCACAGAAGCAATTTGAACAGCAGCCGAAGGGAAGGAGATTTGTAAAAGGCTATCAGGTTCAGCTAGAGACAGATGGTACAGGTAAACACCTTCACTACCCAGCACCATCCTCCTTCCAGAGCAGCTGGTCTCAACTGAAAGGCCATTCCTTTATGGTTTCCATACTGATCCCAACATTTGCATTATAGACAGCGATACCTTACTTCCTGATAACAGATATGTTGCTGACAACGCTCTGTATTTTAAAACAGAACTGCCAGTTCTAAAGTAAAAAAGCAGAACTTCACCTCTCTTAAACACACGTCCCTGATAAAGTCATTAACCCTAACAGCAAGGCTGATTTTCTCATTCCACCTACAGCACTGTAACCTGAAATATACTGTTCATGCTGCAGGATTTCAAAGGTTTTTATTACCATACCTCAAACATTTCCTCCTACAGGTTCCTCCAGGGCCCACAATAGGGCCTCCAAACCAGCACTCACAAACACTAGTTCAATACAAAAGAAGCTCAGATTAAGGGTAGGCTCAGACATTCACAGTCAACTCAGGCCAGATGGGTTGCAAATCACCAAGAACAAAAAGACCAATAGCTTTGTGGGATAAACTATAACACCCAAAAAAACCCGGCATCTGAAGCCAGCTCACAAGAAAACAGGCTCTAGGTGGAAGTGCTGCTTCTCCAACCACCTAAGAGTCAGGAAGGGCTTTGCACTGAGGTGGTTCACCTGAGTTAAGAAGGGAACATTTGACTCTTGGTAAGTTGATAAGAATTCTAAAACCTGAGGCAGTCTTTTCCCTTGCCCCATGTTTCAAGCAGAAACAGGTGCCTTCTAGAATCATTCTGCACTGGTAAGAAAACAAGGAGACCCATCTGAACTACTATCAGGCACCTGAAACCATTCAGGAGGAAACGGACTTGTCCAACATGCTGAAAACATGAGACACAATGTTCTCCCCTTCTGCGGCCATTAAGATAAACAGTATTGCACGAAAAACCATTAGAGTCGCTTCAGAAATTCTATTTACCTTACACTCATTTGATTTTAAAAGCTTACTATTTTATCATATTTTAATATTGATATATGTAAAGAAGCATTTGCAGAGAACCAAGTAAAATGAGTCCAAGCTAATTTACCCTAGGCAGATTCAGTCAGCCAAGATATTGTAAGATGCAGTCACTAAATAACACATCACACAAGCAATCTAGCCATAATGCTTTGCCTAAAATGCTTTAGCAATTTATAAAACACAGTATTGAACCACCTATCGTCGAGTAAAAAAGTTTATTATGGTCTTTAAACAATAAAGTAGTGAGGCAAGTCCAATGAACGTCTGCGAAGATCAAATGGAGTATGAAAATAGGAAGTTTCATCTTAAAGGTATTCAAAACATATGAGCATTTATGTTCCTCTTTGGAAGAAATTTTCTCATGTCACTAACAGAAGAAAAACTAACAGAGGGAATTGTGTTCTTTCTTCCTTTTAGCAACCCAAGATGGAATTAAAACTTCTTCTAAAATGAGCAGGTGACAAAAGAGACAAAGAAACCTTTTACTGCCCTGTTATCAAAACAAAGCAAACACGAATTAATCGTTCGGTTAGCTCCATTTACATCCAAAAGACACCTTCCACACTACCTTCGAGTTTTGACCCCACCTGTAATAATAATAATTAAATAAATAAATCAAATCAATAAAGAAAAACCAACGACACTACACGGGCATATCACAACTTCTTCCAGAGCTATTAACTACCCACGAGAACACGTACTTCACCTGAAACATGTCGTGTACTTACAACAAACCTGAGCGCCAAACCACATCAGATTCTTTTCAGAACACACGCGATTCTCTCCCCAGACCTATGCGTTCAATTACCTACTCCATGTTCACGGCATCTCGCTATTTTGGGAGCAGTCAGTTGTCACCGTTTTCTGCGGGACACTCGGGTGTCTTTGGAGAGCTGCAGCGCTCCAAACAGTTGCTATAAAGCTGTTACTCCCAGCTTCACAATAATCAGTACTTTTTCTGCAGCTCCAGCCCTTTCCTCGTTATTCACAACAACCACATATTTTTCATGTTAATGTTTAGTCCTGTTTCCTACTGCCAGGGCTTTTCAAATCAAGCTAGCCCATCCTGCTGTCTTTGCTGCTCAAAGCCCATTCACCTGCCCTCTTCGTTCCTTTCCTTTTTAGGATTACCTCGAGACATTCATGTTACACACACAAAGCTAGGACAGAGGCAGAGAGAAAACCCAGGAAGTCCAGTCTTACACTATAACCAGGAGACCAGCCCTCCCCTCGACACCTCGCAGGGTCAATGGCACTTTAATCTACCACAGTTATTTCGCTTCTTAAACAATCTACTCAAATTAAATTACTATAATACAGAACAGCAGATTTAATGAGTGCCTGCAAGCTCCTACTGAAAAACACATACACAAATAATATGCAGATTTTCCAGCATCAAATATCTATTTGGTAAACAGAGGCAAACCATTTTTTCCTTATTCAGTAAATAAAAATTACAGCATACAGGCTAATAATAGCAACCTAGCAATTTTTAGTTTCATGCCATATGTTTTAGGTTATCAGCTGCACTTTGCATCTGTATTTTCAATTGTCTAAGAGCAGAAGTGACATCTTCATTTGGGAGTACAAAAATCAGGTTGCACATTGAAACAGTTTGTTAGGGTCTGGGTTTTTTTTTTGGAACAAAATCCTCCACCCACAAAGCCTTCTTTTAACATAGGCTCTGCATTCTGTACGATTAGTAGCAGGTTAGATAAAGCTAAATATACCATATATTTATGTGCAGGCTTCTGTGAAGGCTACTTTGTGTAAATAAGGCTTGATTATAGCACACAGCTTATGAAAGCGTCAGAATAATATGATGCGTTACTGATGGCCAGTTTCCTACTTACATTTTCTACGAAGCTAAGCTCTCTTTGGCTTTACGATCTCAACAAGCACCTCTCCAGTTTTTAGTGAACACAGTCTGGTGAAAACTCATTGTTTGGAGAAGAAAGAAAGAAAGAAAGACTCCAGAGGCTGCCCAGTTCTGAAATCTCATCCTCTGAAAACACTACAGGGATGCGACAGAATGCATCCCTGCTGCTGGAATGAGAACTCTGTGAGTGCAAATAGAACATCTCATTCGCACGTCGTATTTGCACAAGATGTTAGACCAGAAAGCTGCTTCTACAACATGACACTTCGCTGGTTAGATGGAAGAAGAACCTAAAGGATTTCTCTTTATGAGCAAATGCTCAACTTAACGTTTTACTTGCAGGCAGACCTGACCAGGCTGTAGACAGTTTGATCTTTCTCACAGGCATTAAGCATGCCATGAAGGGACTTTTTAACAAAGTTAACTATTTGATTTTAAAACACCTGACTATCAAGAATAGAATACAATTATTACTCCATTTAAAAGGTAACAACTCTTTATATTTAAGATCACAAAGTTGGCAAAAACAACTTTGCTTCAATAACAGAAGGTGATCATTTGCATTTCAAAATTCATCTATCTTGCTTTTCTCCCAATTAGACCAAAGCATGTTGATTCACAGGTTTGTGTGTGTGTGTTTGTTTCTTTTTTAAACTTATTTATAGAGCAGAATAATGGCCCCCCTGCTAGGCTGGCATTTGCTCAAGTTTCTGTCCGTGTAAATTGAATCCGTTACTGGAATTTTCCCCCCTTCAGAATACCAAGGCACATTAACCAAAAGATAAAGAGACAGGTTGCTGATGCTATCAGCCACCAGGCAGGTGGATAATGCGAGGGAATTTCTGTTAGTTTTTGTGGGGTTTTTTTGGACAAATATGTGATAAGAGTTCTCAGGGGGCATGGAGAGCAAAGGGCTGTTTAAACAGAAGTGAATCATTCTCATCTGATCTGCTAATAACTTTGTGTTCAGGCATCAGCTGCTTAGCACTCTTTAAAATATTCAGCAAACAAAATTGCTACAAAGAGGAGGAAAGTTAAAGAAATAAACCACACGAACCTCACATTAGTCACCTGAACTGTGCTCACGCAGCAGAAATTCGCAGTTACAAGTGCTTAATTCTTCTTTAAAAGCAAATAGGTTATTCTTGGCCAAACCCCCCACAGTTTTACTTGAAGTGGTGTTGAGTTTTTAGGGGATGATTTATAATCCATCATTTCCCTTGTGGGTTAAAGAAACAACATTTGACTTATCACAGGTGAACAGCAAAGATTTAGTTTGGCCATTAATCAAAGTAGAGCACAGGCACTACTTTTAAGCATCTGCAGATAGCTTTGTTGTTGCAGTAGCTGGTTCAGCATGAAGTTTATTTTTAATTGAGTAGAACTATGCAGGAGTAAAGAGAGTTCTCGAACTTTACCAACAGCTTCAACAGCACTATAACACACCACGACTCAGAGCTTGTGAGTACAACTGTCGATATGCAAATTGTTACAAATAAATCACATCTTCCATCTCCAGTTCTTAGATGAAGTTAGGCAAATTAGAGCCAGCAAGTGCAACAGCAAAATCCATTAATGGTACAATGCCATCTGCTGTCTGTAGTGGAAAAGTGCCACCTCCTGCCACAGATTCAGCCCTGCTTTTAATTTATGCACGATATAAAATGACAATAGTTATTTCATACAAAATTAATTACATTGCTAGCAGGGAACAGTATGCAGCTTTTAAACTATCTCTTCCCTCATCTTTTTGATGCTTCTCCATTTGCAATGTTTGCATTTGTGCCATTATTTTACATATACACTGCATAATCTCTTTTCTACATATGCAGTCCCACTGCTTCTCCACTTCTTGTTACAACCTAGGGTACTAAAAGCCTCACATACAAAACCCTAGATGCTGCAAGCAAGCTCCATGTAGGTGGACCTCTATTCTCCTCTGGGTGTGAAAAGCTTCAACATTAATACATTACTATCCCTACACCCCTCCAGGAATTAGATTCTGACACATAAATTGTAGAATTGAGATTCCATGTTTACATTCAACCAATAAAGCAACTTAATATTTAAATATGTCCTGAGGCACTTCACTGCTAAGCACTTTATAACTTGTGCTGTAAAGAATTAACACCTGAAACCTTACCAATTAAAAAGATCATATTGTTTTAAATACATTTTTACAACATTGACATAACTCAGCAAGTTTCCTCCCTGTTTTCAATTGAGCACCTCCTGCAATCTGTTTAAATTTCACAGTCATCCTCATCTTTTTTCTGCCTCCAAAATTTGCTCCTCAAAAATCAATGCAGAAAAAGACGTGCATCCCAAGACTCATCATCTATTCCCAGTCTCAAACACCAGCTAAGCATCTTCCCTTTCTTACATACTCTTAACCAGAGCACTTAAATAACAAAACATTGCAATCACATAACATAAAAATTACCATGTCTAAGTCCTGTTCTATCCCAAACTCTGATGAAAACACACCAAGCTATACACAGAGACAACATTTTACAAGCCAAGTTTCACTGCATCCTTCAGCTAAAAGGGAAAAGGAGAGGGGAGGTTCAGCACCTGAGGTAGGGCAATACAGCACACAATACTGGAAACACCAGGAAAATTCAAAGCAAGGTAAAGACTCACTTTGAATCACTTTATTTAGTCACTGTGCTTTATTATAAGATATCTGATGAAATTCTGTAAAGATTACTTGTTCACCTCTACAAAACTACAACCCATTTGCCTATTTCTCTTAATGCACTGAACTGAAGCATAACTATCATTTCAAACTCCTTATTCCAAGCAGCAGCTTGAGAAGCAATGCTATCAGGATAATGGGGACATGTGGGTTTCCAGAGACATGGCACACTCCTTAGAATGAAAAATGATCATCCAAATGAGTTTTTTTTTCTGTAATACCAGAAAGGAGAAAGGCCACTAACATGATTATATGTTTAATACTGAATAGAAGTTCTAGACCAAGCAGCAGTGGCACTAGAAAGCTGCTTTGGACTCCACCACACATCATCATTGAAGGTACACGTATTAAATCATTGCTCAGAATAGAATGACACTTGGCTCCAAAATACATTTTATATTGCTAAATTACACCAAGTATTACTTTCCTATGCAAAAAATTAGCATGAAATAGCTTTACTCAAAGTACACTTTGCAGAGATAACATAAAGAAATATGAGAGATAAGAACTCCAGAGCAGTATCAATTCAGCCATCTTGCATATATCTAGTATTTGCATCTGCAAATCTTAATCTTGCAGCTTACCAGTGACAGCCACACAAAGCAAAGTGCAGCTCAGGCTAGGACAGGGAGAGGAGAAGGCAACTTAACCAAGAAAAGCCCGGATGGATACCACATCCATGCTGCGAGGTGGAAATAATGATGGTGAAGAAAACTTTGTTCTTGCATTTGAGGACTTCTAAATATTATTTCAGTTGCTCCCTATGCACTTAATTACTGCACGAGTTGGCTGGTTGGGGTTTAAGGGGCAAAAAAAAGCCTCTCTTTGGATCCTCATTAAAAGACAGAAAACTTAAGCCTTGACTTTCCCAGCTCATTAATGATGGGAGGGTGGGAGAAAGCTGCACTTCCATCTTTGCTACTATTCAACTAGGGAGCATTGCGTTCAAGGCTGGGTTAGGGAGGCAGAAAAACACCACTTTCTAACAGGACATCATGTATGTTGGCAAGCAGGACACATCTCTATCTAGCCACCACAAGAATTACTGGGATTCCCTAATTTTCTTGTCCTTGAATTAAAGTGGGGTGAGGGTGGAAAACAAGAGTTTGGTTAGCTTTGACAGGTAAAAGGGATTGTTTTCAGTAATACCTGCCCTTTTGACTGGCACCTGAAAATACTTTATTTACTATTTATCTCAAAAGCATTCAAATTCTCTGTTGAGATCCTACCACCTTTATTCACAGAGAGCGGTTTCTTACTGTGTTTCAGTTACAGGACTAAGTCACAGAAAAAACACCTGATGTCACACTCAGTTCAGAACTTCCATTGCTGAGAACTTGGATTCTGACCTCTCCTGAGCCCATTTGGAGACTCTGAGCTTGAGGACTACCTGCATGCCAAGCTCAGAGTGCTGAGCAGAAAGGGTACGTTAGCAGTGCAAATTCAGAATAAAGAAGAGAAACTGAAAAATAGCCACCCAGTACTCACTTTAACTCAGAGTAGGGGTTTAAGCTAGCTATGAAATTACTCATAGCTCTATATTTAAAAAAACACCTGGTTTTTGGCTTTCACTGTCATTTGATCACTACATTAGCAGAAAATAAATTGGAAAAAGGAAAAGAGAGAAGGCTCGGTTTCAAGTGCCATCCTTGCTATAAAACCCCACGAGATATTGATTTTATCACCCTCCTGATTGATGAAAGCAGTTCTAAGTAAAGAGCTCTCTGAACTATTTTAAAGCCCACTGTAGCTCATGAGAAATGTCAGAGGCATCTCTGAGCCTAGTAAGGTTGCGTTTTCAAACTGCTATATTGGGGTTTTTCCCCCATGTTCTTTGCATGTATAAATTTTTGCATTTTTAAGGCTCTTGGTATCATCTTTTCAGTCTGCCCTTTCCCTTCTTTGCTCTTTTCAGTTATCGAGATGTACCCACACATAACATGTAAGTGCAAGCAAACAAAACATTCCTTACATTTGCTTAAACAAGACATTCAGTACAATTACACTTTATGGCAATGATCTAACAAGCACCATCACAGTTCAACAATAAAGCAGTTATGAGCCCTCCAGCTTTTCAAGACATTCAGGCAAAGAAAACTCAGATATTGCATGATCTCGAGCTCTATGCTATAAAGGCTCTGTGAGAAAATGAAAGCTGCTCATCTACTTTCCAAGTGAAACATTGTAGGTGATTGCTCTAACCTGGGGCACAGTACATTCTCTCTATGGCATCGTTGTCACAGGAATCTTCAACCTCCCTCCACCTGCTAAAATACGTTAGCTGAATGTGTCCTAAAAACAAAACGACAGGAGAAATCAAAACATTTTTCCCTTCCATTTTCTGCAGAAGTGAACTGTAATTACTCCTTTTGTAGCTAAAAACAGTATCATTAAGAATAATGGCATCATTAAGTACTAGAAGCTATTACTGGGGGTGAATTTGCTGCACTGATAATGAAGCTCTAGACAGGAAATGAAGATACTAATTACAAGATAAAACGCCTACTCAGTTAATTGGAAGCAACAGCGAATAAAAAGAAATGCATTTGCAAAAGTTCCTGACCTCTATCATTCAATAAGATGTTGTTTGGGTTCAAATCGCGGCACACAATTCCTTCTCTATGTAAAGCATCAAGGGCTACAACCATTTCAGCTGCCCATCTTTGAATACAGTCCTCTGGGATATAAAACCTGGAGGTTATCGCTAATCTTTCATCGAGGTCCTGAAAAAGCTGATGTATTTCCTTCTCCCCTGCTACTGATATTTTGTCTTCCCTCTTTGGTGTTGTCGTCTTACTCTCAGGCGCTGGTAACAAAGCTGAATCTGTTTCCTCTTTCCCAAAGTCTTCCGTGTTATCGGAAAACAGCAACACTGCTTCATTTCTTAACATGTCGCTGCCCAAGCTCACATCTTGAGCACCTGAGAGCTGGTTGGAAACAAACGAACCTTCTTCTTCACATGTCACATTTATGGAGCAGGCTCCAAGCCCTAGAAACAGATCCCCATCTTCTGAACTACCTACATCTTGGTCAGATGTAAAGAGAGTGTCAAGAGCTCCCTGAGCGACACCACTTTGTCCATTTGCTTCCTTGCGGGAAGCATCACCCAGTTCTGGTGCCCCATGATTTGGCTCTTGATCAAATGCTCTGCATGACTCTGCAGAATTATTTAGCTGTAAGACATCAGGGGTTTCTAATAACTTTACTTCCAACATGTCCCTATCAGTTTTTGTAAACTTTGTTGGTCTTGACACAGCTGCCTCTTCTGTTTCATCAGACATACCAGGTAAGTTTATTAGGAGATCAGGCCTTCCTTCATCAGCACTATTTACATCATCAAAAGCAGCATCCTTAAAGGAGATAACTGGCACAGAATCATTTGAACCCCTGCTTACAGTGTCATGAGCTTTCACACCCATTTTGCTTTCTAGGGCATCCAAGCTTCTGTCATGATCTGGAACAGAAAACAACGGCTTCAAGGGCTCTGATTTCAGGTTATAGAATTTTTCTCCAAAATCAAGCCCCAGGAGCTCACTTGTGCTATCTTTGCTGTCTATCCTGAAGAGTTCCATGGGGCTGTTCTTTGATTTAGTTAAAGAGTCCAATATCCTAGTAGGGCTAGCTATTTCTGACTCGCTATCCTCAATGAAAAGCTTTCGTTCCTGAGACGCAATCTGAGAGGTGAAACTGTCACTGCCAACAACACTGAGTTTCGGTAAGCAACTTCTCTCTTTGGGATTTAGACCTTCACTCTCCAGTTTAACCACTGGTTCCTCATTTAGAGAGCCAGAATCAATCTTTTCTTGCCCATATTCATTGCATAATGTTAAATAACTAGTAGTGCACTCTTCCTCTGAGCTGGATCCCGAGTCCGTCCACTTGAGACTCTCTTGGCCATCTTCCTGGTTGCTGCTGTCATCCTGAGAGCTTGGCGTTAGGCTGTTCTTCAGTGGGACCACCTTTAGCACGCTTTCCCCACAGCTTTCTCTGGAATCCGTGCTGCTGCCAGTTTCTTTAGGACTTGGTGTTGGCTGCTCCAGGTGAATTTTAGTTGCACTGGATGTTCTGGCTTCAGGAATTTCAAAGCTTTCCTCAGGACTTCTGTGTAAGAACTTACTGACATAAGACCACAGTTTTCCTCCTGCAAGAGAAGAGGGAGAGGAGAGAAAAATCTTAGTTTCACTCACAACAGGATCGGTTTCATTGTGGAACAGGAAAATACCCTCATTGTCACAATAAACCGCATCCTTATGCCCACAGAGCACGTTGGATCCGACACCTCAGGAGGAAGCACTTACAGGGACCACAACTTGCTTTTCAAGCAGATTTGCATTATTACATAAATATTTAAAGAGCTGCATCTGAGATGAAGCTGCCTTTTGTTCTCAACTTCAGTAAAGTCTCCTTTTAGAGTCTGCCTCAAGTCGCATGGTGGTCACTACTCTCCATCTGCTGTCTCAAAAGAAAGCAAAAACTCAGGAAGATCAAATGGTTTAGTAAATGGCTTAGTGTCCGTTGCCAGTTCTGCCTGTACTCAATGCTTCTGTATCACAGCTCCAAGCTCCTGAGCAACATTAAGGGAGATGGACTGAAAACTAATGAGCAAGTTTGGTAAGAGGAAGGGAATTACCCCATATTAGAAGGATATTTTCTCTCTGAAGAAGTGGTTTTGTTAGTTAAATATGGGTGTATTTCTCCCTTTAACTTCAGAACTCAAGCTTTTATGCCTTGCTGTACTACACAAAGCCTTATCAATATCAAAAGTTACACTGGCAAGCCAGTTCCCTCACATCAAATACTCTAAGAAAATTAGAGCTTCAAAAGCAATAGCTGTATTTTAAAACTACAAAATCAGAATCTCTGTGTTTCCAAATACTGCACAAATAAAAAAGCTGACAGATTAAAAAGCATAACTTGCACAAAACAAATGGAGATGCTACTGCATATCCTGCACATGCCAAAGAGTTCAGCCTAAAGCTACAAAGCCACTCTTGACAACCTATGGAAAAATGCAAAGTGAAGACATTTCCATGTAAAAGATCATCCAGAATTCCTGGAAAATAGAGGTGTTCTAACAAAATCTTTGTAAAATAATAATAAAAACAAGAATCCATCCCACTGAGCATCTGTGAAATTTTGATTTTCCTTTTCTTTTTTCCCTTATGTGGATAAAAGTTTTCTATTTTTCCAAAATACAGTCCTTAATAGTTATTTTTAGACACTGTCTGTATCAGGAAAATTCCTCTAAAAAGTACAATAAAAGTATTTTTCATTGCCTAGGAACAGGTTTTCTATATTCCCAGGTATTTCAAGACTCACTTATCAAAGGCACAAAAACCCTGATACTTAAAAAATTAATGTGAATAATTGAATGTGGAGTTTTCTTGCCCTCCATCCCCTTGGCTAAGATAAGATTTGGTTTTGAAGGGAGAAAAAAAAACCCCAATCTTGCTGGTTGTGATGAAACCACAAGTATATTAATAAAGAAGAGGGAATTCTAACAGCTTAAATCCAATGGTAAAAATGACAATTTAAATCTATTAATTCACATGGCTTCTGCCATAAGCTACAGACTTAGTAGGTCAGAGTGATCCTTACCACCTTCTAGAAGGCAATGAGAAAGGATGCTAGGTAAAGAAACCAGAAAATTCCTTCCCTAGAGGGTGCTCAGGCATTGGAACAGGCTGCCCAGGGCAGTGCTGGAGCCACCATCCCTGCAAGCTTTCACACACCATGTAGACAAGGCCCTCAGTGTCATGGGTCAGTGGTGGCCTTGGCAGTGCTGGCGAATGGTTGGATTTGATGATCCTAAAGCTCTTTTCCAACCTGGTTGATTCTATGATTCTATGAAGCAATGCTCGTACAGAAGGGAAGGAGACCTGCTATACTGACACTGTATTGCATGAGCACTTCAAATACTTACCCAAAGACGCATTTGAAACCCCCACAAGCGCGCCATGCCACAGTAGCAGGATGTGGCTCTTGACTCACTCCCAGCAGAGCAGCAGTCCTCAAGCCCAGCAATGTAGCCTGCCTCCCTGGCAGGGACTGGACACAAGCAACCTGCCACCCTGCATTGGTGAGACCAAGGGCCCTGATCCTGCCAGAAGAGCCCAAGGAGAAGGACCTTGCCCCTGTGAGAAGCAGTAGGCCCATGCAGACTCTTAAAACAGAGCTTCTTGCCTTGAATACAACACGTTACACAGCACTACAGCAGAGCAAAGGCGAAGCCGGGGCAGTGTGGTGCCTTCTGAGCCCTGCCGCTTGCATAGTTCAGAATTACTGGGTTTCAACTGATCTGGTAAAAATAAAAGCTGTTCATTCCACAATTACCAACAATTCTTTTTCTAATATTATATTTGTACATTTATTTATGATTATGCTATGGAACGGCAAGGAAAGAAAACAAAAGAGAAAGAGCAACAGCATACATGTTTTTATAGATGTGTGAAAGATTTTCTTCTCTTTTCCACACTTTCATCTGTGACCAAATGATTTTCTTAAAGTAATTTAATAGAAAGTTTTACCCAATTAGATTAGTTTAAGTAAACAGTATAGCTACTTTAAGCAAACAGTAAACTGGGCGAAACCAACTTTGCCCAGTTTATTAACTGGGCATTGAATTATTCAGGCTCTTTTCAAACAATAAAATCTCATCTGACAGCCATAAACCACTGCATTTAATAAACCACAGTCTTCCCATCCCACCTGCATTATATTAATTAGTACAAGCAGATGCTAAATAATTCCATCTTCATATTACTAGTGGTTATTATTTGTGCTTCACAAATGTCTTGTGAAGACACAAATCTCAGGTTTCAAAGGGTGTTCACAGAACATGACCCCACGGAACTGCAGCTTTGGGCAGTGCCTGGCACAACAGCACCTCAGCCTCCCGGCACAGCTTTAATGCAAATATTAGCACCATCACTTCCTCAAATGCCAACAGTAAAAAAACATCTTCCTAATGGAAAGCTGGGTTGAGCTTTGATTCAGGGATGCAGAAAGCTCAAAGTCTCATTTCTGTGATCTACTGCACATTTTCTTCCTGTCATTACTGGTATGCTTTTACATGTGACACCTGAACAGCTTTCACTGACCTAAATGTTTCATACCCGTATATTAAGGTAAGAAGTGGCTGGGCTGCCTGTCAGTATGAAAAGTGCAAGAATTATCCTTGCACAACTTCACTTTTAGCTTTTCACCTATCAAGAGGCCAAGCTGCTCTCAGGACAACTTCTGCCTTCTGCTCCCTCCACCACATGTCAGCCAAGATTTCATGCAACCTGCACTAGTGTAGCTTAAGAAAGAAGAAGAACCAAGAAGGATTAAGGAATAAAAACAGATGTGCTGAGATCTGTCCTCCAAAACCCCACAGAAAAACCACTGGAAGAGTCAAGAGGCTATGAGTTTTAGCATGTTCAATGTTTTCAGCCAACCTAATATTTGCAAAAGACAAAATCTCTGTATCCTTACAGAATTCACCATTGTCACCTCTGAAAACAGTCAGAACCTGCAACAGGGACTCATTTACTATTTGTAAATGTATCATCTTACCTTTTGATTAAAAGAAATTGCCTTTATAATCACTTGGACTTAAAAATCACAGTGGAAATTACGACTTCCTGCAACTCCCATTCCGAGTTAAATGCAAGTAAAAGTGACTGGTTTCTAGGTTTGATTGAAGACAACTCCTATGTTGTCCATGCTGGACAGAGCCTTAGGTGACATGGTTTAGTGGGAGGTGTCCCTGCCCACAGCAGGGGGGTTGGAACTGGATGATCTTAAGGTCCTTTCCAACCCTAACTATTCTATGATTTTATTATTGCATCCAAATCTGTTTACATACAAACATTTCAAGTCTGGCCTCCTGGTCAAGTAGAAATACGTAAATAAATGCTATTCAATAATTGTGTTCTATAGTGAAAAACAACAATTTCATTCCTTTCTGAAAATGTCCAATCCAGGGTCAAACAAGAGTGATATTTGTATCTGGGTATATAATTATGCCTTTATGAATGACATACTAATAATCTTTACCCCTCTCCCCATGTGTTGTGTAAGATCAAGAAAACCCATTAGCAAGCCATGCTAATATAGTATCAGGAATCTATAAAAAGTAAAATTACAGAAATCAATCCACACAAGTAAGCTTCAGTCATTGTCAGATAGTCTAACATACCAAATAACTACAAAAGCTACCACTTTAAGCTAAAGTTTATTAGTGTTTAATATGACTTCAGAAGTACATGATTTAAATAAGTATTATTTTCTTTGACCATGAACTACAACCAACCTAGCTCATGCTTTCTGGCTTGATCAGCACACGAAAACCACCATGTTCTACATTCTTCTGCAATTATTCAATGTAAAATTACTTATTAGAATCGCCTTCACTGCATTTCCAGAGAAGAAGTTACAAAGACTTTAATACATATCATAGGATAAAATGCAACCTAACAGATCAGCAAATTTAGCCTCCTAAACATGTTTTTGTTCTAGCTGACAAGGAAAATTCATGACCTGTTGGATTCTTCCTCAGCCAGTGCTCAGACACTTACTGTTTCAGCTGCACATCCTGAAAGGCTGGCTGACTAAGGAGACATATTCCAAAACAAATCAGTGACTTTTGCTAGCTTGGCCCATGAGTTGACTCTGAAGAACAATATACTCCAATTCCTGCTGTACTGGAATGCAGCTAAGAATGTAATAATCACTGTATTTAGGAAACTCCAAAGTCAAAGTGAACAATCCAGGCTTCCCAATAATTGTGATTGGATAGGGAAGAAAAACAGAGTACTGAAAAACATCTGCTTGAACTGTTCTCCAAAACTGGGCCCAACTCTCTACATCACTGCATAAGAATTTGTTTGTGTCCAGAAGTGCCAATCATAAGTCATGCACCTCATGTGAACCAATACTCTTCCTTGCTGGGAAAAGAACCACCTTATGGTTTTCTTAGAATCAGTGTCCTCCTGTTCAATGAGGACATGGTAAACTTCATCATGTTACTATACAATGACTACATTAAATTATGCTTGTGCAGTTTCTAGGCCAAAAGGGAACCAGGCACATGGGCACTACCATGATACAAGAGCATTTCACAGCATCCCAATGGCAGCCACTGTGGAGTCACAGTGTATACATGTATTTGAAGCTCGCCTCCAACCAAATCTCTAACCTGACAGTAGCTACAAACACCAGAGTCCTACATCCATGGCTGCTGGAGAATCTCTGCAACAGAGTTTGCTAGCTTAGGCAAAGCCCCCACTTCCCAATGCACGTTGAGAAAAAGCAATTATTTCAAAGCAGCCTTCCGAAAAAGACACTTGCCAAGGACTGTATCACCTTTCCTATGTCTTCTGACTGCTGTCGAAAACCTACAGCTAGTACCAACTCCTCCCCTAAGGACAAATGCCCAGCTCTGCAAGCCAGAACACTAATACGGTGTTATCTCTCATTTCCTGCGTGCAGCAAGCCTCTTCAGCATGAAGTTTCTTGAGTGCTCTCCAGATTGATAGGAACTCCAGCTTGTTCATGCTTAAAGAGATTTGACAGCTTCTAACAGCCACTTAAACTTTGATGTCCCATGGAAGCCCCCGAGCCTATTTTTGAAGCATCTGTTTCTAAAATTTCTGGAGTTAGCAGTGCCAAGAAGAAGTGAGGCCTTATTAACATCAGATTGGCTCTCTACCACACTGGAATTTGCCAAGTGTTTTCCAACAAAGCTATAAGATAACTTCATGGACTTCCGTGCTTCTGTGACACTGTTGAAGCCTCCATCTGTGGCCATGAGAAAAGTGTGTAAGAGAATCCAAGACCTCACTCACCCATTTTGAGCACGTAATGGCACAGAATGGTTTGGGTTCGAAAGGACCTTAGGATCATCCAGTCCCAACCCCCTGCCATGGGCAGGGATGTCTCACACTAGAGCAGGTTGCTCCAAGCCCCTGTGTCCAACCTGGCCTTGAACACTGCCAGGGATGAGGCAGCCACAGCTTC
>WYDI02009659.1:0-20716 GCA_009867235.2 Psittacus erithacus
CGGGACTGGGGGGGGTGGGGGGAAGGACAGGTTGTGGGGGGAAAACAGGCAGGCTACATGCTTTGTCTGGTTTGCGACTAAGCTTAAACCACAACACCTACTTAAGTTTTTAATGTAACTCCTCAGGTAGATTTTACATTCCATATGGTTATATTGGCCATACCTAAGCAGACCAAAATGCACACAGTATCTCTCTGCAAATACATTTTTAAAATTTACAAGAAAAGGGTCTTTTGAAAGATGGACCCTTCTCCTCTGTCATCAGCAGCTTTATTTCGCAACACATAAACCAATGCTTTCTGACTAATTATTCCATTCACCAACAATATGGATAGGTAACAAAAAATCCAGGTAAAGGAATTGCATACACATAGGATTCCTGTGTCACTATAAAATCCATCAAGATCTGACCACTGATTCAACTTATTTAATCTCTTCCAGTGTTGCAGAAAAGAAGGGGGCAGACCAACAGGCAACAAAATGGATGCTATGCAGCACTCTCCAGAAGACATTTGCGAAGAGAGCTGAGATCTTTTTATTCTGCACAGCTCAGAACTTGGAATTTCTGAATAAACTATTCTGCTGTTTTTACAAAAAGAGGAGAAAAAGAACTTAACAGAAAAAAAAATCTACTCTAGAGAGGCTGAGAGACATGAAACTGTATCCACTGTGTGCACATGAGGATTCATATCTATCCTATTTAGCTCATAGTTTTCCTCTGAATACTACTCTCTTGATCTTTTTAATTCTGCGACTTCTTTTCTTGCATAATATATTAAAAACCAATTGTAATGGGATATGACCCTTTCTTCTTTGACAGAACAAAAAGAACTTGGGAATCTGCTGACATTAGGTGAAACATTTTGTTCATTATAATTGCTGTAGACAAACTGCTCAACAGGTTTCTCATTCTGAATATATTTTAAATTCTCACTGACAAGTGGCTTTATCAATGTCACTACAAGAATGTTGTTTTTTCTCATTGAAAAAAAAAAGGGAAGTAAAGCAATACTCTTTTCATACTTTGTTTAGTCACTGATTTTCAGAAGCTATTAACAGGGCTTCAGGCTTACTTTTTCACTCCCTTTCTGATAAATAGCCTACAATATTCAAGGAAAAGAGGCATATTCATCTAAAGTTAAGATTGAGTATAGTTGGACATTGAATGAGCTGGTACAAAAAACATTAGGTTGGGTGGGGTGGTGGTTTTTTTTTTACCTCAAATAATATGCTGCTCACAAATTGTGTGTAGCACTCATTAGTCTGAGAATGCATTTATGATCAAGACATGTGAGCAGACAGATTTGGCTTGGTAGAGGGCAGCAAGTGTTCTCTGGCAGCGAATTATGTTTGAGCTGGAGATAAATGGATGTTACAAATCAACGCTTAACTGATTTATCAGACAATATAAAGAAAGCCTTATCATTTTCACCATGTCTGACATGCCAGAATTCTAAAGTCATGACAGTCCTTCTCTTTTAAAACTTGTATTTATTTATTTGGAGTAGCTTTAGAAACATTTTCTAAACCAGAAGTACCATTTCTCAAATCTAATCTCAAGACATGAACAAGGAACAAACCTAACTACGTTACTGAAAACATAATTGAATATATCAAATGATTCAGAAAACCAGAACATAAGTATTAAAGAGATGGATAAACAGTGTAGCTTAAAAAGAGAAGAGGATTGATACTTAAACATTATCAGAAATTTTAAGATGCTGGGCAGCACTACTCATATAGTCAGCCTAAAAGCTTAGTCCATCCTCAGATATTACAGGTTGAAGGGACTGAAGAACTCCTTTCACTTGCATGTGAAAAACTCTGCATGAATATGAGTGTAATGTCAGAGAAACACTGCCTCATGGCAGAGCCCTGCTCCAGCACCTACTCATTAATAAACAACTGCATTAAAAGTTATGTAAATTGATGCTTTTCATCAATTGCCTCGATTTTGATCTTTTTTTTTTTGTAGAGGGGAGGGGTAGTAAATATAGAAAAGTTAATTTCCCATACAGGTTCCCAAAAGAATTGTTGTGTGTGCTAAGTGTGTTGTTAAAACCACACTCCCTTGATCATCTCACCACATGCATAATTTACCCTAGCCTTAGTGCTTGCTTTGACTTTACAGTTCAAACTGAACAACAATTTCATTGAGAAATTTCAGTCAAAGGTTCTTTTCTCTACAAAGACGTTTAAGTTCTGTTGTTTAATTGAGGATGTAGAGTAAATGTTATCAGTTAGTAAAGAGCAGGATACAACCGAAGAAAGCCTCCCTGGCGAGAGGAGCAGAGATCGACCATGCCTGAGCACTGTCACCCTGGCTGTGCCAGTACATTTCACAATGAAAATCCATGCAGAAAACAGACAACAAAGGAATGACTTTTGTTTTGGCTGCTGAGATGCATGCTGGTGGGTTTTTATTTCTCTCTGTGAAGGTTTCTGACGTACACCTTTCACACCAAAAAAAATATAGCATATAAAACTTCATATCCTATGATCTTTACACAAACAAAATTCCCTGTACTCAAAGGGAATTAAAAAGAATACAGAAGAAAAGGCATAAAGATTAAGAAGACATGGGAAAAGAAAGAGAATGTGTTTGACAAGCTAACAGTCCTCCCAGAACCTATACAGGTACTCGAACACTTTCTTGTGGTTGGCTTTTTATTTGAATTTCAGACAAGAAACAGGCTCTCTGGATTTTTCAATCTAGATATGACATATGATTTTCTTTTATAAACTCAGTGGTTCCATTTCTGTAAAGGCTGTCACATGCCCAGTTCACCATGGTAATTATATTGACAGAAACAGTTCCTTCAAAATCTAAGCCTGTTTTAAAAGAAGCAGTAATACTAAAAAATGAGTTCTGGAATTCTTTATACAATTCTCAAGCTATTTCAGTCTGTATGTCTATGCAAAGGTGATGTATTCCTGAAGCAGGTTTGCAAACTGTAGGGCAGTATACTTCATAGGAAGAGAAGTAAGCAAAGAATTTGTTCAGTGCCACACTCTGTGGCACTGTAGGCAAGGCTGACTGTACAAAGTTACATATTTGTTGCTAATATTTCATGCTTGCTGGAATACTTACGATTCTGCTTGCTTTTATATTAATAAAGAAATTTCACAGCTACCAAGACACTTCCTAGGAAGGCTATTAATCCAGCTATGCGCTTATTCCTTTTGCTTCTGGCAACACACAGGAGTAATCAGAAAACCTTAAAACTAAAAGTAGGAATGTTCCAAAAACAAGAGACCAAAATTCTCCTCTCTGCTTACACCTGCCTCATCCCACTAAAGGGTGCCAGAATTTACAATTTACTTTGCAGAAGATTCCTGAAATGAACAAAAACTTCTGTGATCATTACTGCAGTCTCAGCAGTGAGTAACCAAGAACTTTGGAAAAGGCAAACTCAGATTCATATTTCATGGCTCATTATAATCCAAAACAGTTTGCAGAAAACCAATGCAAAAAATATGCTACTATTATACTATACTGTAGGCTGACAGGGCTCTCCCATTTTTGCCTGTTGCAGTTATTTCACTCTGCTGACAAAAGAATCAAGGATTCACTGCAACAGAAAGAGATCATGGGAATGTTTGTGATCCTATAGTGAACTGTGTTAGGCATTCACTTGTGGTTTGAAGGGGGTTGCAGAACTTTCTACACTGTCCTCAGGACATTGTGAGTATGCGAGTCTGCATTCTTTTACCATAAATAAAAAAGACAATGCTACGAATTTGCAGTATTTCCTCCGTAAGAGCGAGCTTCATAGTCCACAGTTCTTACCTGTCCCCACACATGCGAATTTTGACATACTATGCCAATTTATAGATTCTCATAGATTCTCATTTGCTATACGTAATCTGAAATTCTCTTAAGGGAAAAATAAAAAATCAATACATACAAACATACAGAGATGCTGAAATGTCTCAGCTGCTAGATGCTTTTAGATATTCTCTTATTCCCATACAACCCTGAAATTGAAGAAAAACAAAATTAATAATTCATTTTAGAATTACATCAGTTTGTCTGTAAAATGCAAATTTCCTTCCGCCTAAACCCAGTGCCTCCTGGGGAGTGCTAACCACTAACACTTCTGGGTTAATGCCAATTCTTTACCTCTTCCAGATTCTTTCTTGACTTGTTTTTCTCTTGTCCTGTAACTGTACTTGCCTGTCACAGTGCTGCACTATAGCTTTCTAACACAATCTCCTGCTTGTCTGACTTATGCTATTCTCTTTTTTTATGCTCTGTAATAAATCTGTACAAAGAACAGTAGTCTAGGTACTATTGTTACAGCAAAGAAACCATTTTCTGATCAAGTTTGCCACTCTCTTCATAATCACATTTTACTCCGTTTCTAAGTTATGCTCTGAGAAACACAATGAAAGATATTGGGATCACTGAGAAAAATAGTAAGAAATTCTTTTCCGAAAGAATTCCAGTATTCATGTTAGGTAGCAGAGATCAATGAAATGAACAAATCCTAAATTATCATGATCTCTACATGTTGTGGTTTAGCTGGGACGACTGTCAATCCTCCACTCCAAATCAGAGATTATTTAAAACAGACACTTCTTCCCAGGTGACCCAAAAATTGCAAAACCAGGAAATAAACTCCACTTCCTCATAGGCCAAATCTTCTTAGAAAAGACAGGAGGAATATGTAGTGAGTGCAGCCACAGTCTGAGACTTAGAAATCGCTGTACATTTCCCCATTCCTTTCTGTAATTAGGGTGTGAATTAGGAGAGGATTGATGACAACAATAAAATAATATCAGGATTGCTTTTGCTTTTAATATAATTTATATTCTACAGTGAAATTATCCCATCTCAAGTGTGCACTCTCATAGTTCGTTTTGCTGTTTCTTTTAATACAATCCATTCCAGGGTCACATTGCAGTGCATAAGCTGAAAACACCAGGGTGTTTCTAAAATGCAGTGCAGTGGCAGGTGAATGTGTTGAAGCTACCACATTACCCAAGGGCAGCAAAATGCCCTTGTACAGAGGCAGGCTATAATGTTTATAATCCTACATAATACAGAATTATTTCATGCAGATTCAGTTGTTTGAACATACCATGGTGTATCCAACACATGATGCCACAGTGTCACATAGGCATTCTCTTGGATCTACTTTATGGTATTTCTCTGCTTACGAAATACAGCTTTTCATACCTTAACCTAACCGAACATCACCCTGCATCTTCCTGAGAAGTGTTTGGTGTAATTCTGCGGTTTAAGAGAGAACAGCAAGCAGATGAGATAAAAACCCAGCAATAATCCAGCATGGATTTCCATAGGTTTGGATTGCAAAATTAGATACAGTTCTTACTATTTGCATGTTAGAAATATTCCTCATTAAGTAGCCAGTGAGTTTATGAAACCACTACAAAAGTGATATGTATAGAGTTCTATTACTAAAACATTTCTGATTATCTAGGAAGAAGTTACTGCTCCCGGCTACAAAACTGGATAGCTTGTTACAGAGCACTGTAGAAGCAGACTATAGTAGAGGATTATACATAAACTTGCAAATAAAAAAGAACAGATACTATTGTCTTAGGATACAAAAAAAATATTTCAATAAAGAACTGTACCGCTTTCATTTGACAGATGTTTGTTTTGGGATTTGATATTGCACGTGTCTTCCTGTGAGTATAGTCTGAACTTCTTTCTCACCTTCAGGACATTATTTTAAACAGGCAGGTTAATTACTGCCTGAATTCCCTAGTTTTCTCAGGGTATGTTCACTCTGCAGTTGGCTTAGGAACACTGGGCCTTTCGCAAAGAACAAACATCAAATTATCTTTGGTGTCTTGCCCCTGGAATGTAGTTCTAGATACCTGAAGCAGACAACTAACAGCTTTATCAAAAGTTCAGGATTTGCCATCATATATCAGAATTTCTGAGACTGTCCCTAAAAATGCATGCCCTTTCTGATCGTAGATAAAAAATGGCATCACAGAAATTAAGCCAGGCATTCATTTTTTTTTGAATGTATATTCTTTAATATCTGTCAATATATTATATGTGGCAGAAATGTTAGAGGACATCTTTTAGGAATCTAAGACATGCTTTACATCCACTACTTGCTTTCCTCTCTTGTTCTTCACCATTGAAAGGAAATACTTTTGCATTCATTGCTTACTAAGTTCACTGCATGGATGGAGTTCACAGCTATAAATCTTACCTACAGTCATGCTGATTTGGCTTGTTAGCTTAGACACAGCACCACACCACAGCAAGTACTCAGCTACACACAGCTGCCTTAACCTGACCTCCAATAAGGCTGTCCCTGAATCACTTTTCCAGCTAACTGGTGCCAGGTCAATGCCCCATCAGGTTTCTTCACATCCAGCAGACATTCATGTGAGCTACATCCCCAATCCTGCACTGCCTGATCATCAGGCCAGTTTTCGGTTCTCTAACATCAATTACATCATCCAGCAGATGCCTCAATAATGAGAGCAGGCAGCTTCTCACATTGGCTCTGATCCCTGGTGAACAGTTTGAATCTCAACTGTTATCAGAAGTTCATTTGAGTTAAAAATAATCTTTTGCAAATGTTTAGAAAGTGGAAAGTATGTTAATAACACAAACATTTAAGCACATGTGGTTCTAGACTGTCAAAAAACCATGGTAAAGCTCTACAGAACTCTTAGTCTTTCACTGTAAAAGTAATCTGAAAAAAAGCAGACAGAGAGCCACAGTCATTTACCACATTCTCTTGCTCAGCAGAATTTTTTAGGATGAAGTACACGTATTGAAAATGCTTAGTGTTTATCTATCAAGCAACGCCATTGTAAATATTACAATTTATTGCACTTATCAAAATGTTGAAAGTCTCTGTTCTGTTGGCATTTAGAACTGGAGAGAGGCTGAGGCATGAAAAAAATCACTTGCAACAGCAGTTAGATAAGTGCAGCTACTCAAAGCCTACGCTGTGTCAACTGTCACACTGCTCTCCCACAGGAACAACTCTAACTTTTAAATGAAAGTGCAATATACATACACTACTTCAGATAGGAAGATTTAATGTAACTACAAATGAAGGTTAGGGCAAAAATAAAATACAGCTCTAAAAATATTTCTTCAATTTTTAATACTGCTTCAATAACTATTCCTAGATATTGAGGAAAAAAAAAAAAAAAGAGAGTCCTCTTTTAATGCGACAGTGTCCCAACAATCAGCTTGCCAAAAGGACCTCCACAGGGATTTTGCAGCAAATTGCCCAAATCTTAGCTGATATTAGCCAAGATTTTTTAGAACTTGGAAGAACTGTTGTTGTAAACTGACAGTGGAAAGTTTAAGACACTCTGTGAAAATCTTACATGTAATTATAAATAACAGAGGGAAATTGCACTGTACCCTCTCTTTACTGGAAAGGCAGGGAGGTGACAAAAAAGATGTCAAAATATGCACTGAGTTACTGCTACTGTGCTCATAATACAGTTGATATCTGCAAATAAAATTGGTTTAATCAGAAGACAGACATTTACATGAAAAATGAGAAAGTCTATGACATCTTAAAAAAAAAATAAAAGTGAAATGACCTTTTCTACATCATCATGGGAGAAACCTTATTAGATAAAGACCCTATTGCTTTCAGGGACACTACTTATGCCATGAGATGCCTGAGATTACAAAAATAGTTATTACAATACCATATAATGGCAATGATTTCTCTATGAAGGAGTGACTCTCATATTCCCCAGCAGCTGATATTTTCTAAGTTTGGTAAAAAACCATTCTATTGGGTATATTTTCTATTAAGGTGTTGTATGGTGCTTGCAACTTTTAAAGAATTTGGTATGTACCAGTGTCAGAGAGCAAAATGTTAGATTACTTTCTGCTTTTGTATAGCACTGTAATAAATGTTCAGCTATCCAGTTAAACCGGAACGACACTTAGCCAGCAGCATGCCCAGATGGACAAGGCAGACAACAGCATCCTGGCTTATATCAGAAATAGTGCCGCCAGCAGGACCAGGGCAGTAACTGTCCCCCTGTACTCAGCACTGGTAAGGAATTTTGGGCGTCTCACTACAAGAAAGACTTCGAGGTGCTGAAGCATGTCCAAAGGGCAACACAGGTGGTCAATGGTCTGGAGCACAAGTCTTATGAGGAGCACCTGAGGGAACTGGGGTTGTTTAGTCTGGAGAAAAGGAGCCTCAGGGAAGTCCTTATCCCTCTCTCTACAAGAGGTTGTAGTGATGTGAGGGCTGGTCTCCTTTCCCAAATAACAAGTGGTAAGATAAGAGACAGTCTCAAGTTGCGCTAGGGGAGGTTTATATTGGACATTAGAAAAAAATTCTTCACCAAAAGGGTTCTCAAGCATTAGGAAAACAAATAAGAGCAGGAAGTAGCCACAGCACACTGAGTGGTACAAATAAGAAAAAACTTCACACCCCAGGATGTGGGTTACACAATAGCACTGCATGTCTTAGGAGAATAAAACCTCAAGGAAAAAAGAAACCAAAACATACTTAAAGCTAGCATGGAAGAACAAGACAGCAAAAAGTATAAAAGGAAAACAATTCTGGTGACCTGAGCTATCCAAAGGCATAGGATTTCCCTGGCTTTGCATCCTATACCCAAGAAAAAAAAAATAAATATAGTATAATGAAAGGTTTTATGGAAAACATCATTCTATTAGAGCTGACAACTCGCCAGTAAGAGAAAGAAGAAAATTTATTGCTTGGTTGTTTATGTTAAAAATAGTATGGCATCTGAAAAGCCACTTTTCTAAGCAATAGCAGGTCTGCTCACAGGCAGCCCTGGGGCACATACATTCCCCAGGAGCTCCTATTGTAATTCTCTGTTTATGTCACAGAGGAGTCAGAAGTACTCATGGCTTCTTTCCCTCACTAATTACAGCAAATTCATCTCCTTTCCATTTTCTCAGGTTCTCCGCCAAAGCCAAGAGTCATTTCAATGTTCTGAATCAGGAACAACATTTTTAATTTTGACAGAGATCACCAGAGTTGACATTTAGAGACAACATAAGTAAATGTTGCAATTACCCAATTTAAAGCTTATGTAAAACTTAATTGTCTATTACCTGAAGTTTTTACAATGTTAAATGCTTCATATATATTTGGAGGATATTCTTAAAAAACATTTACTCCAGAAATGGGTGATTTTTTGAGATTACAGAACAGATTGTTTTTCATGTTTCAAGATAAATTAACCTGAATGGTTATGACTTGGACACAAGGAGCTCTGCTTGAAATACAAACTCTCATTCTGACTCTCAAAACAAATTATCCTGACACTAGTGAGAAAATAAGCCAAGTTGCTCTGTAGTGATCTTTGCAGTGCTGGCCAAGAAGTAGCATTTAAGAGTCATTTTGCACGCTTTCAGTTTATTAGATAGCTGTTGACTACAGAGCCAACAGTGCAGTCCCCAATCTTGCTCACCCATTGTGCCAAATGTCCCATTGCTGTTGTCAGCAATGGTGAATCCATAATGGTTCAATTGGTTCTCCTAGATTTGCAAATCCACTACGTACTTCCTATTTTCTATAACTTATATTGCTACAGCAGCCCACATGGAAATGAAACAATTGCTTCTTACAAGCCACGTCTCAGAAAACTTGCATTTCAATGTTGGAAGCTAACTTTAAAGTTTAGATCATAACAACACACCTGTACTATAAGGCGTTCAAGGGCCTGGCAATCAGAACAATTGACAATAAATACTAGTAACAGTCATAAAGAAAATAAGTGTAATAAACAATCCATTCTGAGAACTTACGGATGTTTCTTAACTTAAGATACCATCCCTTGATCTCCTTGTCTTCTCTGAATTGTGTCTCTATCAAAAGAAAAAATTCCTGATTATTGCTGAATGATAAAAGATAGATTAAGCAATGCATTACTCAACTTGCGTATGGCTATCCAGCAATGTTGCATAATTGAAAGAAAACACTTTGTTCTCCCTCTAAGGATACATCAAAGTTTCAAAGCCATAAAGACTGGATCAATTGTTTTTCAAGGCTGCTGTAGAAGTTTCAGATTCAAATGCTTTCCACACTGCTGGACCCCCTACATACACTTCCTTTCATCTTTCAGGATAACTAGCACTTTCTGCTTCACCACAACAACCCAGCTGAGGTCCCAAACTCAGCACATATTCTGTCTCACTAACTTGCATTATTTACCATATCTGTTAGGTGCTAAGGAGCCACATTCTACACAAGCCATTGTGAGACCTTCCTTAAAAAGACCCATAAGACAACACACCTGCCATTTATATCTTATACCTTACACTGTTTTACAAATGCAGATGTATGTTGTTTGAACCTCTCATTAGTGTGGAGCAAGAACAAAAGTGTCAAAGCAATAAGCTATATTTAAAAATCAGAGTAAGGGCAGGGTCTGCATTTGTAAGATGCTGACATTCAGCTTAGACTTGGAGTCAGCTTCAGAATTTATAACTGAAATAATTGGCTGTAGCCTCCCCCAGGGGAAAAATGCAGACTAAAAGCCGCAATGCAACAGATCTTACATTACTGTTTCACTGTAACTCTGATACTGACAGAGTCAATATATTCTAAAATATTGTCAATTTTTATTACAAATTTAACTATGAGCAACTTCATAGTTTTAGAATAAAACACCTTTGAAAAGTACAGGACTTAGTATAGCTGCCTTATTACAAACACAGAGCCATGTATGGAGCCTGATCACTGACATTCTTCATGTCCCCAAATTCCTTGCAGGTCAGAAAACTTGAGACGCATTTCTAGAATAGCACCTACCAATTAAATACTGATGTACAGGTTTGGACATTTATTGCAAAATTCTTCTCACTTCAATGGCACAGATCTGAAATGACTTTAATAATTCATATGAATTTACATTCTATTTTGCACTCATTTATTCTCGGCATTTAGAAAGGACAATCTTTATACTGGTCAATTACAGAAAATATGAAAATACAAACAGATACCCAGGAACAAATCACCACAACAGCGCAAAGTGCCCTACATTCACGGCCACTGCATTGCCACTTCTCATAACAGGCAATTAATAGAAATAGAAATTATGTGAACATCTGAACCAAGAAAAATGTGATACTCTTTTAGGAAAAGCCCGTAAAGACATACAAGATTTGGTGGGCACTAAATCAAGATTTTAATAAGCCGAAAAGGAAGCAAATTTGAGAACCTTTCATGGATAATCCTAAAAACTTTTCAAATGGTGAGTGGCCCTCTCTCAACAGTTCAGATAGCATGGAAAGAGTGATGAGTTCTCCTTTTTGCTACAGTGATTCAAAAGGCTGGAACACATTACTGTGCTTTCAAAAAGCTATTCCAGAGCTTCTCATCACATTTAATTTTTCAGAAGAATTTTAGGCTTTGAATGCCATATGCAGAAATAATATTTAAATAAAAATAAGAAAGGCAAAGTCTAGATGTGTTAGAAAATTAGACTTTTCTGAAGTATATCTGAAGAATTAACTATTTTAATAAGTTATAACTTTTTGTTGAAAAAAACATAAATACATTTGGAAAAAAATCCATGCAACCTGGAATTAATTGCCAACTTGGCATCAACCATGTCTAGAATTCTTTGATTTCTCAAAAATAATTTTACTTCAGAACTTTTTTCTTAAGGAGCAAACTGCCCCTTAAGGAATTAACGTTTAGCAGAATATGGATATAAGTAGACTTCATGTAATACTGGACTGAGGCGTTTTTAACTTTTTTTCTTTCGGTAGGAATAACTAGATTTCTGTGGCAAGTGTCTCTATCCTCTTGCCTTACTGAAGGTAAAACCTTTTCTACTCTACAGGGAAATTTCACATAAAGTAAAAATATTGTGGATTGCTTTTTTTCTGGGAGATGCCTTTTCCCTTCTCCAACAGACAGAGGACAGTAATGTAATATACAGTTTTAGAGAAATCATTATAAGCTTGAACAATTTTGAAAATAAAATGCGAATACTAACTTCTCCAGCAAACTGAGGCTTACGGAATAATTCTGTTAAATATAATTGGGAACAAAACTATTGTTGAATATATGCTGTTGGTACTGTGACAGTATCTACAGCTTGGAAGAAAGTCAGTAGAATGTTTTACTTCCAGTTCCATACTAACATTGTAATTCATTCACACAGGGGTCCAAAAAGCGGTATGTGTCTATAAAACTGTCTAGACATAGATATTATGCATTGACTATATGGTACTATACTGCCCTGCTCATAAGTTAGTTGTTATAAGCATATTCCTATCAGCTTAACAGTGAAATTGCTTTGTATGCTTTTTCTTCACATAAGACAATACCAGGGCTCTGTCTAAGCCAATTACTTGATTTCTAAAGCATCTTCTTCGGAGCTGTCATTAACATATCAAAGTCACCTTAAGCCAGTTAGTTATGTAAATTATGTTTCAAAAATAAACACAGCTACATCCAGCCTTAATATGCTACAGGACAAAAAGTTACATTATCTCCTAATTTGGGCCTTCATCTTAGCATAGCCACATTCTGTCTCCACTAAATAGTTTTACAGTTAAGGAGCTACTACAGTTTTTCTGAAAGATTTAATTATCTGCTGAGAAAAGAATGTCCTGCATCCCAGTCTCTTACAGACTCACAAAATTGTAGACCGGTTTGGATGGGAAGGGACCTTAAAGCTCATCCAGTTTCAAACCACCTGCCATGGGCAGGGACGCCTTCCACTAGACCAGGTTGCTCAAAGCCCCATCCAGCCTGGCCTTGAATGCTTCCAGGGATGGGGCAGCCACAGCTTCTCTGAGCAGCCTGTGCCAGTGCCTCGTCACCATCATGGTAAAAATACCTTCTCTAGATACGTTCTAATTTTTTTTCTTTCCTTAATCCTGTTGTCACAGCAGCCAGACCTCTATTGCTTATGTGCTAAGGAGACTGCCAACCCATTATTTTAAATATTTAACCTGAAAAAGGAACTTTCAGTTAGGAATACTTTCAGTTCAGCATACTGAAAAACTGAATTTCAGTTCAGTTTGTCAGTATGCCATTAATCACTGATTTGCCCTGTTTCTTCACATTATAGACTACTAATTATTATTTGATCTTTTACAAATGGTAATAAAAAAGTTACTGAGAAGCCATCTTTGGTGGCATGAATGATGTCAACAGCATTTTTGAAAAAAAGAAATTTGAGCTTTATATTTTGTTAAATACCCACTAATGCCACATTACTTTTATCCCAAGTTCAGCTACATTTATGGAAGGTGACAATTAAACAAAGTGTTTCAGTAAATCAGAATTATATTGTGTTACAGATGCACATGCATTTTTTTTCTTCACCTTGTGCACACTTCACTAAGCAGTGTACATACCAGGTCACCATGTTGAACCTACTCCTGAAAAAAAGTCAATGGCAGTTTTCATTTGCAAGATGAGTACGAGTTTGCACAAACATGTTCTGATAGGGGGAAAACTGGATAAATTTAAAGCTAATTCTGCTGTTCCTTCTGATCTATAGAGGTCAATGTCCTTACAGAATCACAAGCTGAGTATGAAAAATGTTGAACACCACCCTAGAAGCTAACTAGGATAAGATTCAGTCATCAATGGGAAGCTGTAACGTCATATCAGATGCTTTTTTTGTTGCTTGCTTAATATTTTGAATTCAAAATGCATAGAGTCAAAGCCCTTGAGGCAAAGATTTTTCACGAAATGATATATACATTGGAAAGGATAAATGTAATAGAGGGATTTAGGCAGCAATGCTTTTTTTTGTGGGCAACATGCCAAACTTAATCAGTTTGCTTCCCATGCTTGCCTGATTTGATAAGAAATAATGCCTACTGAAGGTACCTGATAGCAAGTGGCAAAGACGATTGTATTTAAGGCTTGCTTTCTTAAAAAAACAAACCAAAACAAAACCCAAACGTATCAGAAATATTATCTGTCATTAAATAGTTTTCTATCAAGAATTCAAAAATATGCTCACTCAATAGCTAGCTAATATATCTTATTTGAATCACTAAAGTTTAATTCACCATTTGTGGTGGGAAATAAAGATGTCTGGAATACAGAATGGAATATTCTCAGGGGAAAAAAGCATTCTTCTCACTGAAGACTTACAGTGACACAAACTAGAAATTTTGGAAAAATTGATGTGAGCATAATTTACAGCATTGTAAGTGGTTTGACTAATTTATCACTTATTTCCACTAGAACAGTTTCCAATTCTATGCTCTACATCTGCTTCCAGGACCTGATGCAGTGCCAACAGAAGTTTAAGGGAACGTTTAAATTTATTTAGATGAGGTCTGTATCAGGAGTTTATCTTCCATTTCAGCAGAGAAATATAACTACACATAGAATCTTTCACATAGTTCCCTTCATCTAGCAAGTCACTACCCTAATAGCATGGATATGCATTGAAAACAAATGTGTTTATACTAACACCCCTCACGCTATTAAGGTGAACAGGATCATTACACCAAGATCAGATTACACTGGAACAAAGCCATGTGCTTCTGCCCTCAAAACACAAAGAAATTAAGAGTGTTCCAGAATTCCAGGCTCTTGCATCAATTGTTTCTGTTTCAGAATAAATTTCCTTTCAATGTTCTGTTTGGTATTAAAGGACTGGAACCAACAAACCATAGTTAAATTAATATTTTCACAGATCTGAATGGTGCTTCTTCTACTCAGTGTTATATCCATAGAGAGAATTCTGAAATACCTGACTTTGATTAGCTATGATTGGCAGAGGTTCAAATAAACTCATAATTAGGCCCAGTGATTCAATAAAATTTTTAAGAAGTTTTTTGAGTGACTAAGAATGCCAGCTTAAGCACCTTCAGGTGTGGCTTTCCTCAACTGAAATCTATTAGTAACATTACCAAGAGGAGACGTTTCAGATCTGGTTCTTGCATGTAGCTTGCAGAATTCCATAAATCTGGCAAATTTCAGATTAGAAATTACCTTCTACTTCATCAAAGGAAAAAAACAATACTTGCACAAACAAATTGCAGAAGTTCTTCTCTAATCACAAATGCTATGGTTCTAAAATCTTTATTTTTTTATTAGTTCGTTCTTTGCTTGCTTCCTCACATCCCCCGGCGCAAGCTGTACTGAAATGTGAGGACATCCCTAAGGCTTCAGGCTTTGCAGGGAAAAGATCCTGCCCCTACACTTCTGGTAAACTACCCTTTTCTGTACTGTGATTCCAAAGTGGTCTAACCACATTGAGATATGCTCCATAATGTTTTAGAACATTAATTTCTTAATGTAGGATGCTCATTTATGTCATATACAATTTTCATCACTGGTTTTTGTTGACAGGTGAAAATAAATGTCAGTACATTAAAAGCTTACTAGAAATTCACGCTCAACATTCAGAACTAGTTAAGAAAGTAACTGATTAACAGCCTTATAGCAATGCAGGAAGTCTTTCTCCAGAGCTGTTAGCTCAGGCCAATGCAAATGACTGAGATGGTCTTTATTTAGTACCTGCTTGAGCCTGGCTGCAAAACATGATAAGCCAGTTAAAGCCAGATAATGATTTGCTGCTCCTGTTGCAGCTGTAAGCAATAGTTACAGAAGTGTAACATGCAAAAAAATGCAAAATCAAAAAGATGTCATTGTCTAGTACTAGCAAGAAACTGTTGCTGTTACTCAAGCGAACTGCTGCTTTTAAGAGCATTAAACAGTGACAACTTTGTTTGCTCCCTATTTAAGATGACAGAAGTCAGAGTATATTACAATCTCTTCTAGCTCCAACTCCCTGTGCAGAATAACTCCATCCAAAAATAAATCTTGAAAACATAATTGATTATACAGGACAATTCTAGCTTTCATTTTCAGTTAGGAGCTGAGGTGGCAGACTGGGCAACACTGATGAATACTAAGCAACCTGCAACTGACTTTACACAGGTGTCATGCCAGCCCTGTAACACACTGAAGTACATAAAAAGTAGAAAATACAAAATCAATTTAAAATTATATGGAGATAAGCACTCTATACTAAAAAAAAAAAGAGAAAAAAATAAGCAATTAATGTTTATTATTTCAAGATTCAACCCAGCTCTAAAAGCTAGTTTCCTTTACATTTCTTATCTTATTCTAGCAGTACTCTAAGGAAAAAAAAAATAAATCCAAAACTATTTAATCAGGTTTCTGACAAACTTTCCTAGTAGATAATCAGTTTATGTCCAGGTAAGCCTTCTTAAAATCTCATTATCAACTGTGAAATAGTTCTCCACCAAAAGCCTTGTGAGACCTACATGGAAATATAAAAAATTTTACTCTTTCACAGGCGAGTTCTGACTACTGTAAATTTAGGTTTCCTATGCATTCAGGAGTCAATATGGAAAAGCTTGAGGTTATCAGGCGCTCAGATTACCTGACCAGAAGTAAGCTACTTGTAATAACTTTAGGATAGTTCAGTGAAATGGATTCTATTCATCTTGCAATGTAATACTGAAATACCTGGTGGGATAAATGCAGCTAACACACTAAAAACAACTTAGTATTTCCATTTGATGCTAGATTTCCTTATTTTGATGTTTGGTTTTTGGTTTGGTTGGTTTTGTTTGGGTTTTTTTGGTTTGGTTTATTCTCCCAAGTGCAAGGATAAGCTGAAACTTTCTACAAAAATGAAAATTTCAAGCAATCTTCTTTAGGGAATGTGCAAATGACCTTTTCAATATGAATACGGCAAGTTGAAAATATATTCTTTTTTCCCCCCCTCTCCTGTTATACAATGGAATGGTCAAACTGGCAATGAAAAAGTCCTCTGTTTCAGCAGCACTTGGTGAAAAAATACCCGAAAATAAACACTATCCCTCAAAATAATTTCATTTCATCCAGTTAGCACTCTCTGATGGAAACGATTTCTCTCTAGTTTGAAAAGTTATTTGGAGAATACTTTTTGTCAAGTATAGTCAGAAATAATAAAAACCAGCTAAAATAGTAAGAAGTCCTTTCAAAACTACCAAATATACTCACCTGAACTCTTGGTAAATTACCTAGGGCCAAGTATACCCTTAAGGACACTGTTCATCCCTATGAAAAATTTATGTGTGAAAAGAAGAAAAGTTTATTTAGTAAAAGAAAAGTAGACTGCAGGAATGAATACAGCCTTTTCTAACTGAATATAGTCACAGCTGCAAGATGCAGTGTTGATGCCCCTCTCAAATAACCAAAGGTGTCGGGAGAAGGCACGAAATCTCTGAAAGTACCCCTGCACTGGTGAATCCAGGCCTGAAGAGTATATAAAAACCACTGACAATACAACTATCTTAACATGTAAAATATTTCCTCACAGTAACATAGATCATTATGCCAATAAGCTTCAGTTAGTGCGAAGACCTTTTAGGAAGCAAATCCTCTTTCACTACGTCACTTTCCTAACCCTTAATTCCAGCTCCCATTCTCATATCAATGCCCACAGAGGATGGCATGTGTTACCCTCTGTTGATTTCGACCAAACTTATCAAATTGCAAATTCTCAGTGAATAGCTGATTTATAAAAATTCAAGGGATTGTTTACTTAAAGAAATACTATAAGCTTTTTTTTTTCTCTCTAGCATTTCATTTTCTTCGAATTACTGCTCTGAAGAATGCAAAATATATTGTTTAATCCAACAGTGACTAAAATAAAACTTGAAGTCAAAAAGTTTTCTATTTATTTATCTTCGTATTTATATTTCTTTTTTTTTTTTTTTGGGGGGGGGGTCATCTCCGGGTTAAAGTTCTATTCCCTAAATCAGTCACCTATTTCACTTTCATCTATAGAGCATATAAAGATAGAGCTCCCAGAAATTTGTTCATGATGCTCCTAGCGGTCTCTGCACTTAGCCCAGCAAAGGAATAGTGGCCTTGACCCTTTTTTGGTGGTCAAGCAATATGCAGAAATGGTAGCTGGGTTTAAACTACTGGGAACCTACCCAAGTTTCTGGACAGGCTTACACTGCTCACAAGAAAATCAAGTCTTTATCAGTTATACACTGACTTGAGACATTTTAAAACTGTGCTGTGGTTTAGAACCAGCTGGCAAGTAAGTACCACGCAGCTGCTCACTAACACCCTCTTACCCTCTCCCTGGGTGGGATGGGGAAGAGCATCAAAAGAATGCAAACCTCACAGGTTGAGATAAGAACAGTTTAATAACTAAAGCACAATATACTACTACTACTAATAATAATAAGGGAAATAACAAGGGCAGAGAATATAAAACTAAAAAGGGAAAGTTAAAAAATAAAACAACAAACCTAAGTAAGCAATACAATTGCTCACCACCCGCCAACTGATACCCAGCTCAACCTGAGCAGCAGTCTGCCCCTTCCAGGTAACTCTCCCCAGTTTAAAGCCCAAGCGTGACAAGCTGTGGTATGGAATACCGTTTGGCTAGCTTGGGTCAGTTGTCTTGTCTCTGCTTCCTCCCAGCTTGCTGTGCCCGTCCTCACTGGCAGAGCATGAGAGACTGAAAAGTCCTTGACCAGGGTAAGTGCTACTGAACAACAACTAAAACATCAGCGTGTTATCGTCATTGTCTTCAGACTGAAGCCAAAACAGAGTACTGCGCCATCTACTGTGCAGGAAGAAAATTAACTCGATTCCGGCTGAAAAGAGGACAAACTGCTATGACACCGTTTGATCTAAGACTGCAGACCGGAACACTGACATTCTTTGAGCCTGTGCTGTCAAGGATGGTTTCCCTAATACAGACCCTTCACTTGCATGATCCAATCAACTCAACTCTGATTTGCATTTCAGTTCAAGCAACTCACCTCCACCCTGCGTCATTTCAGATTGCTGAGCAGGAATAAAGGGAAGCTGCCTATGTACGCTCTTTCCCAGGTTTAGCAAAGACTTTTCTCTGTAAAAGCCAACAGCTTTTACAGGTAGAGATGCTACCCTTGCTAACGTCTGGGCAGCAAGGTCATGGAGATGGAAGACATATACTGAAATGTATACCATCATACAGGGAGCAAAGAGACCCTTATTTTCAAAGCTTGGCGTTACAAGACTGAAAGGTAATCTGAGACAGGAAAAAAAGGAACTGATAGAAGGATACTGGTTACAGCAAGAAATGGATCTCACACAAAAGAATATACAGATGGAAATAATGTCCTAATTTCAATTTCTTAATACACAATGTGTTTCTCCAGTGTCATGAAGATTAATTAGAACTTTAAGTGATGAAATTTAGTGAGGTGCAGTACAAATCTCAAATAAAGTTGAGTACAAATCTCAGTCCTCAACACAGTAAAATCTCTTTGAGAGTTAACTACTGTATTATGGCTTGTGAATACTATTTTTCTTAACCATCCATTCTTCAGCAGAGCCAGACAAGAATGACTGGTCATTTATGTAGACAACAAAAGAAGTGGCAGTAAAAGTCTCTAGGTTTGTCTCTCTTCTGCAGAAGTCATAAGCCATTAAGCTGAAGACCAGTGAAGGTCTTCTGTTATTCAATACAGTCAAGTTCCTGAAAGGAACAGGAGTAGAACAACATGATTCTGTACTTCAGAAAGGACAAATGTAAACACATTAAAATGGTAGAGGTGATATTCTTACACACGTGAATTCCATAAAAATTAAATGGAGATCTTTTTGTTTGCATTTTTTTAAGAGAACTTCATTCCTTGACACATTTACATTCTCCAGGCTACCAAATAAGGTCAATGTTTATCTGAAACATATAAACCCCTTTAGAGACTATCCTAGTCTCTAACGATGACACCTAATAATTTCATCTGATATCACACAAGCTGTTATTCCTCATATCCTCCTTTAAATGTCTCATTTACACAACTTCAGACATGATAAATTTTTACTATTTCTTTCTCATTTTTCTCTGCAGCACATTGCAAAAAAATGAGAAAGGAAATATTTTGGTGCAAGTCCTCACTAACTCTACGAACAGCAAAAGTCTATGCTTAAACTTACAATTTTACTGCAGTATTGTCAGCTTGTCTTTTCCACCCACAGGTAACATCTGCCTAAGATTCTAGTCACTGCTCTCCCAAGGATAATCACACATCAAAAGAGGGCGTTTCCATCCACTTTCTTCTAATGTTGTTCTAATTAAATAATTTCTTATAATTACTATCTAGAAGAAATAACATTTCATCCAGATTTTTAAGGTACTTAAACATTATGTTCACAAAGTGAATGCTAGTGTCATCAATTACTTCTATGAAGTTGCCCAGACATGTTCCATGAAAAAAAGAGAAAACTCTGAAACTGAGCTTTTTCCTAGTGATTATCTCTTGTAATTACCTTCTTTATGATAGCTAAGTATTATTTTTCTCGATCACCTTCCAGCAATCCAAAAAAAAAGAAAAATTAAGAAAAAGTGAAAGTAATCATAAAAAGACAAGTAAATAATGCATTTCAGTTTCAAACTATTATTTCACTTTAAGACAGTCTCTGCATATGAGGAAGAAGGGCAGAAGTGAATATTAATATTGCGACAAGGATCGGTCCATTATAATGAACAGAAAACCTATAATATTGTATTATTTTACCTGATTTAATCTGTATTCAGGTAAATGTTCATGAACCTAGACAGAGCCAAAAAGGTACTTAAGACTACCATGAAACGAGATGAGAGATCACCAGAGGTTCTACTCCATTAGCTGCTGAAATCAAAGAAAGATTGCTGACTGCCAACTCCACAATAGCATTGTTGTGGTTTAAGCTTAGTCGTAAATTAGACAAAGCATGTAGCCTGCTTGTTTTCCCCCCACAACCTGTCC